>PVJD01002478.1:0-201273 GCA_004026545.1 Mormoops blainvillei | reverse complement strand
TCAAGGTTAATCACTAAAAACAGACAAACTAACATTGTGTGCCTCCTGAATGATGTACCATGAAGGACACAACACTACTTCTTGGGTTTTCCTGACAAAAATGAGTAACCTGAATCTAATCATGAAGAAACATAAGGTAAACCTAATCTATGGGACACTCTACAATGTAACTGGTTTGTATGCTTCAAAAGTATCAAGGCTAAATAACACAATGAAAGGCTAAGAATCTGTTTCAGATTAAAGAGAACTAAAGAAACGTGAAAAACTAATGCAATACTTTGTGATATAGGATTATATGGAATGGGAAATATCAAATAGTTAGCAAAGACATTATTAGATAATTGATGAAAAATAGATATGAAAGATGGAAGATGCTTCACATTATCTATCATCAGGGAAAACACAAGTTCAGCTAACAGTGAGACACTACTATAGAACTCTCAGAGTGGCCAAAATCCAGAACACTGGCAACACTGAACACTGGCAATGATGAGCAGCAACACCCACTCTCATGTATTGTTGTTGGGAACACAACATGGCGCAGCCACTTTGGAGAGCATGAAACCAAACATGCTCTTACCATACAATCCAGCAACTGTGCTCCTTTGTATTTACCCAAAGGAGTTGAAAACTTATGTCTATACAACACCTGCAAAAGGATGTTTATAGCAATTTTATTCTTAATTGCCAAAACTCAGAGGCAACCAAGATATTCTTCAGTAGGGGAGTGGATAAATAAACAATAGTACATATAGAAAATGAAATCATAGTCAGCACTAAAAACAAGTGAGCAACCAAGTCATGAAAAGATATGAAGGAAGCTTAAATGCATACTACTAAGTGAAATAAGCTAACCTGAAAAGACTATATAAAGTATAATTTCAACTATATGACATATTGAAAAAGGTAATACATGGAGACAGAAAGATCAATGGTTGCCAGGAGTGGAGCTGGGGAGAGATCAATAGGCAAACATAGAGGATTTTTAGGGCAATAAAATATTTTGTATGATATAATGTTGGATTTATGTCATTACACATTTGCCAAGCCCATAGAACGTACAATGCCAAGAGTGAAACCTAAGGTAAACTATAGACTTTGGGTGATTATTGTGTCAATGTAAGTTTGTTCTCAGTGAAAAAAATGTACCATTCTGGTGAGTGATGTTGATAATGGGGGAGGCTATGCAGAGGATATTTGGGAAACCCCTATAACTTCCTCTCAATTTTGTTGTAAGGCTAAAACTCTCTGAAAAAATTATTAGAAAAAGAATATGAACTGTGTATAATAGTATTATATCAGGTTAAATTTACTTGTTCTTATGCATTCTGAATTATTTAGTAAAGGGGCACGATGTCTCCAAACTTACTATAAAATAATTTAAGAAAGAAAAATCATAGGTAGAAATACAAGTAGAAAGTCATTTATTGAGCATTTACTATGTGAAGCCATATTCTAGGTGCTATACATATATTATACATAATATAACACATATACTATGTACACATATATACATAATTGAGGTAGTACCTCGATTAATTTGTGGGGTGGGATTGCCACATTTTACAGAGGAGGAAACTGAGGCTCAGAGAAGTTAAGTAATTGTTAAGTGACAGAGAGGTCTGGTTCTAACTAACCTGGGTTGTTCAACACCAAACCTGGGTTTTTGACCACTATGCTCTCCTGTTTCTCCCTGAGCAGCATATTTTTATACTTATGCATGTTCCTCTGGGAATTGTAAGCTGGCTCTAATGCACTCTTCTTCGTTCAATGCAAAAGCCTCCCCCTTGACACCCAAGTGCAACATGGAAGCATAGGAGTTACAGCTGATCCCCAAGCCACAGATCTCCAGTCTCCTCAGCCAATACCCCAACTTTAGAGCTCCCTGACCACCCATCCCCCTTTGATGCTCTTACTCTCTTTTTTTCTTGGTATTCTCCTTAGCTCGCACCTCTTCCTGACACTCACTGAACTCCCACTGATGTCCTTTTCGTTTAAGTGAAAGTTGCCTCCAAACTCAGGGTGCTGCTGCTCCTGTGTCCCCCTCCAACAAAGGTGTTTATTGTCCTGTTCTTCATGTGACTCATGTTCTTGTGGTAGGATTGGTTTTTTCCAATTGCCAAGTATTATCGATTTAACTGTCCCTTCGAAAAATATGTTGATGTTCTAAACCCCAGGACCTCAGAATGTGACCTTATTTGGAAATAGGGTCATTTCATTAGTTAAGATGAGGTCATACTGACTAGGGTGGCCCCTGAATCCAATAGGTCTGGTGTCCTTATAAGAAGGTGATGTGAAAATATAAGAGGAGAGAACAGCATGGATGATGGAGGCAGAAACTGTAATGGTGCGTCTGTAAGCCAAGAAATGGCAAGCTTTGCCAGAGGCAGCCAGAAGCTAGGAAAGCAGTATGCAACAGATTCTCTCTCAGAGTCTTTAGAAGAAATCAACTCTGCTGAATCTGGATTTCAGACTTCTAGCTTCCAGAACTGTGAGAGAATACGTTTCTATTGTGTTAAACCGCCCGGTATATGGTTCTTTGTTATGGCAGCCCTAAGAAACTAATATACCAAGGCTGTTTCAAACCTTCAATACCAACTGGTAAAAAATCCCTGCTCCTTTAACACGATATTAGAAAGGGAGTGAGCCTTCACAAAGATACTTTCTAAATTCCCCAAACAGGCATGATTTGTTCTCCTTCTGAACTAGAATGTTAACTGTTTTTTTTTTTAAAGGCACAATTTCTGTTTCTGCTCCCACCTCTCTGCTGCTTTGGGTTGTACACACGAGTTTTTCAGGAAAAAAAATGACCTAAACCTCCTATCAGTGGAGTCCAGGACAGGTGGGAAAGTTAGTATAGGGAAAAGTAGCCATGCCATATAACTGATGGTACCAGTCTTGTTCCTTGGTGGACTGTTGTGTGGGGAAAAGCCACCACCAGCTGAGGGTCCTCCAGCCTGAGGGAGAGAAAGATAACCCTCTCAAAAAGGTCACAGGCTGAGGCCAAAAAGGTCAGGTACTCCCATATGTATAAGCATGTAAATCCTTTTTAGACTTTTAAATCTAGTTTAAGACTATATATATATATATATATATATATATATATATATTAGATGTTTGATAAAAGTATATATATTTATATATATATTAGATGTTTGATAAAATTAGATATATATTTTAGATGTTCGATAGATATATTTTATATACAGTGTCTGGGGTTTGAACCTACACAAAACTTATGCTGTTTCCTGCACATAGTATGAATTAGTATTCCTTATGCAAGTTATGAATTATTGCATACAATATATAGTATGAGTTATTGCATACTGCAGCCACATGTGTTGCTTCCCTCCCTTAAATTTTTTTCTTCACAATTTGGTGTCTTATAGCTCTCAAACACATTGTGATCATTCGGGCATCTATACGTGTATATGGTCTCCTCTACCTGAAATGCCTCTTTTTTCCTCTTTGCTGGAAAATGAATATGTCCAGGTTTTTGCCCATTGCAGCACACAGTGTGTGCTCAGGAAATATTTATGGAATCCATGAATGAATTACACTTTCATTCCCAAACTAAGTTAATCACTCCCTTCTCTGTGCTTAGAACCTTCTGTATTTGTTGGTTGTTACACTTATCACACTGTTCCTTATTATCTCTGTACCTCTGACATACTTTTCTTTTTGTTACCACCATATCAATTTTTCCCCCCAGTGGTACCAGTATAGCTGGAAGTGCTTATGGTGACACCGCACAAAAGTTCCTGCCTTGTAGTTTCTGTCCAGAGAAATGTCTACTTGCTTGTTCCTTCCCTCTCTCTGGAAGAAAATCTACTGTAAGCCATTTACCAAAATAAACCTCTTAATGCGCTTATTAAAAAAAAAAAATTTGGACATTTGCGTTTCTGAATAAATTTTTAAAAAGTATTAGGTGTCCCATTCTCTTTCCCACCCCCCACTGGCCTGATAAGTCCCTGCTGTGAGGATATTTCTGTTGCTTCTGAAATCTTAAAACATAAGTTGAAAGAAATCGCATCACGTGTTCATGAGTTGCACGGAGCGGGCCCCAGAAACCTCTCAGGTAGAACGGCCCTAGGCCTGGACAGTCTCGCGAGATGTCGTGAGGAAACTGCATGGGCTGTTTGTTGTGGTGCATTGTGGGTGGGGCACAGGTGCTGCGCGGATTCCCACCCAGGGCAAGGGGCTGCAAGGTGAGCTGCCCACAATCTGTCCAGGAAGTTGTCCAGAGCCGGGATGCCTTCCTTCAGGCCTTTGCAATCAGGCTGGGGTGACTGGTGGTGTCAAAGGGCCTCAGGCAGCATCTACCCGCGGTTAGGTAGGCACTCGGGGAAGGCCTGGCCGCCGGTGTGGGGCCTCAGGTCGGCATGTTTGCACCGCAAACACGGCGGTGCTGGCCCCTGGCACTCTGCCAAGACGTGGCTGCGCTTCCTGTTCAGGACACTGTAGATGCCCCCAAGCTCTTGTTGGAGACACTGGATCTCCACAAAATGGGTGGGCTGTGGGAGCCGGGTGGGCTCTGGGAGCCGGGCTGGCCTTCAGTGGGCTGGCGGAGACAGCACCAGCCGTGGGGATGAGTTTCATGGGGTCCGCGCGCAGCGTCCCTTAGTGGACGCCAGCGTGCGTGCCCTGCATGTTTTAATACAGCGCCCCGTCCTTGGTGGCCCACTGGAAGCCAGCGACCATGCTGTCCTTGACATTCCTGAGATACCGCACACTCTTGGTGATGTTGGTGAGGATGTTGGGGCTGGTGGGCCCAAAGCACCAGATCTTGCCGACCTCTGCCGTACCCAACTCGTACTCCTGGCCAGGTAGCGGGATTCTGCTTGAGCTCCTAGTGGGCGGACACCGTGCTCTGGTTAAAGTCCTCGACCAGGGTGTTGGGGAAAGGCTGCACCTTTGTGTACAGTCCGTAGTGCTTATTGGGGGACTTGGACAGGCACAGCTTTTTTGACTTCTAGCTGATGGTATTGCGCTAGGAAATGACCAGGACGGATTTCTTGATTGAGATGCAGGTGTGGTTCTCCTCCAGGACCTTTAGGAAGATCTAGGTGTGCATCTCACTTCCTGTATGATATCTACATAATGCCAGACAGATTATTGATGGCAGGTTCTATTTATGTCTATCTGGCAGATACACAGAATAGTGCCTGAAATATAGTAGACGCTCAACAAATTCTTGTTGAATTGATTTGAATCTTGATTTACTCTTGGGCAGCTATTTATTCACTGCACCTGGGCATCTCTGCACCTGGGCACCTGTGCAGTTTGCGTAATGTCCTCAGATGCAGACCTCTTTATGATGTGGTTTTCTGTTTTCAGGTGATGTGGTTGTCCTGGGCAGAAGTCAGCATACTGCCAGTGTACAGGACCAAAAGGTATCCTCCGCTGCTTACTTTTGATATAGATCCTTGTTTTGAACTCTACATTTTTTTTTAGTTCAAGATGCAAAAAGCCTTTGAGAATGCAAACCCTAAAGGACCATATTTCATAGACAGGAGTTTTATATAGTTTCAACAGCCTTTGGAAGTCCTGAAGTGGCCCTGGGCACTGTGAGATATCCAGACAAGCTAAGTCCTCTTCCCTCACAGCCTATGGATTCTGGGCCATGGGCCATGCCGCCCCCAGCTTTTATAGGAGGGGAGTCCAGGGCTTCATGAAAGGGAAGATACATCACCAGAGAGCAACCTAGAGGGAGGCGTTTAGCAAAATTGTTAGGAGAACAGAATTTGGAGTCAGCATTGGGTTTGAATCTCAGCTTTGCTCCTTGTTAGATGTGCAGTTTTGGATAAGGCTACTGAACCTCTCCTAGCTTTAGTGATAGCATATGAAAAATGAGGGATAATAAATAATGCCTATGTGGTAGGGTTTTCTCATAAGGTTAGGTGAGTAAATACATATAAAAATCCAGCCCAGAGTAAGTATTCAATAGCTGTTGTATCATTCTGTCAAAGTTCAGGCTGACTGAGGCTTTGGTGCCTCAGTTGGCTTAAGTGCTTTTTGTTTGATTTTGTGTATACAAGTTATTTGCATGAACAACTGATGGTATACTCCCATCCCCTTTTCTTCCACCTGCTACCTCCTTGAAAAACCCAGGAGTTTAACTTTTCCAAATGTGTTCCCTGAGGCAATTCTTCCATTCTAGGAGCAACCCATAACTCCAAAGCTCTCTAAAGACATTTGGAAATTTTTTGTCTATTATTTCTTCAAATATTTGTCCTGCCATAATGATTCACTATTTATATATGTTGGGAAGTGATCACCACAATAAGTCTAGTTACCATCTGTCAGCATACAGAGTTACAAAATGTTTTTTCTTTCTTTTCCTTGTGATGAAAACTTTTAAGATTTACTATTTTAGCAGCTTTTAAATATGCAATACGGTGTTATTAACTGTATTTTTATAGTCATCCCTATGACTTATTTTATATCTGGAATCTTGTATCTTTGACCCCTTTCACCCATTCTACACTCGCCCCCACCCCCCCAAATTCTGGCAACCATCAATCTATTCTGTGTATTTAAAATTTTTTTTTTTAGATTCCACATATAAATGAGATCATATGTCATGTGTCTTTGAATTATTTCACTTTGCATAATGCTCTCAAGGTCCAACCATGTTGTTGAAAATGGCAAAATTCCATTTTTTTCATGGCTGAATAATATACATATGACATCTTCTTTCTTTATTCATCATTGATGGACACTTAGGTTGGTTCCATATCTTAGCTTTTATAAATAATGTTGCTGTGAACATGGGGCTGTATATATCTTTTTGAATTAATGTTTTTGTTTTCTTCAGATATATACTCAGAAGTGGAATTACCAAATCACCTGGTAGTTCTATTTTTCATTTTTTAATTAAGATTAAATTAAACAGCAGGAACCTCCATGCTGTTTTCATAGTTGCTGCACCAATTTGCATTCCCACCAACAGTGCATGAAGATTCCCTTTTCTCCACATCCTTACCAACACTTATTATTTCTTGTGTTTTTAATAATAGCAATTCTAATAGGTGTGAAGCGATATCTCATTGTGGTTTTGATTTGAATATCCCTAATGAATAGTGATGTTGGGCATCTTTTCATGTGCCTGTTGGCCATCTGTATGTCTTCTTTGGAAAAATGTCTATTCAGATCCCCTACCCATTTTTTAATTGGATTTTTTTTTTTGCTGTTGAGCTGTATGAGATTTTAAAATACATACTTTATATATTAACTGCTTATCAGATATATGATTTACAAATATTTGTTCCCATTCCCTGGGTTGCTTCTTTTCTGTTGTTTCCTTTGCTGTGCAGCTTTTTATTTGATGTAGCCCCACTAGTTTATTTTTGCTTTTGTTGCCTTTGTTTTGGAGTCAGATCCAAAAAATTATCATGAAGACTGATGTCAAGGAACTTATCGCCTGTGTTTTCTTCTAGGAGTTTTATGGTCTCAGGAGCAGGGTTCAACTTCTAAACTCTGTCTCTGAGGATCTTGCCAGGGTTTGGTTATGCATATTGTTAGGGTGGGTCTAGAGTATGCCTCGCTTGGGGTCATGCTCCTTAGTCTCTCAATGTATGGTCCTTCTGATGTCTTAGCTGGTGCCCCGCCTTGTTGAAAGATATGTATTGTGGAGCATGGTCAGCAGAAGTCTCCCCATTGGTGAGGACACTCAGTGGTCTAAGGTAGGAAGAATAGTTACAGGAACCCTGGGCTAGAAAAAGACCCAAATAGGGCATGGGAAGTGGATGACGCATGGGAAAAGAGGAAGGGTAATGCCTTTGTAGACCTAACTGTGATGGTTGGAAGCTAAAAGAAGACAATTTTCAATTCAGAATAAAAACGAATTTTCTAATTGTGAGAGTAGTTCAAAGGTGAAATGTGTAGGAAGAAAGAGAGTTAGTTTGTTGTCTTTAAAGGTAACTAAATAAAGGTTAAGTGATCCTTGTATGAAATATTGAGGTGATGACTCATACCAGATGAGGATTGAACTTAAGGACTTTGACATCCTTTGGTTCACTGAACTTGAGTTGTTTTAGTAAGAACTCTAGTCATTTACTCATTGTATCACAGTGAGGGAATTTTCTTTTATGTGTGTAATGGAAAGAGCATGGTTAGTGGGAATAGACCTGAATCTGAATTCCTGATCTGCCATTTTCTTGCACGCTTTCTGAAAGGACTCAGTCAAGTTTCCTAACCTCAGCTTCTTCATTTAAAAAATGAGGGTGCTGCAATATCCGCTTCCTGAGATTGCTGTGAATGTAAAGTACTTGATAGAGTGCCTGACATACAGAGTGCTCCAGGAATACTTGTCATTAATATTAATGGTATCATTGTGTTATTATTAGACAGCTTAAAGATTTTGATTGATTGTATTTCTAAGAATTTATATTAAAAATATTCATGGTTGCACACAAAGCTTTAGTCATAAACTTGTTCATTATGGTTTTATAATATATATTTATGTACATAATTTTTATTGTTATAATGAAATAACACTCGAATACTGTTTGATAACCAAAATTCCTTCCAAGTATGGTGATTGTGGGGAGATTTTACTTTATTCTCTTGTTTTTTTTCTCCCTTAACACTCTACTGTAAATAAGTATTATTATAAATAATGAGATAAATTATAATAATGCATGTAAGGAAGGAGTCGATTTCTTAGCCTCAGGGTTAGGTGTTTTATCACTAGTTGGTTCCTAGGTCGTGAGACAGGGAAGATGCCAGCATCAGATGGGAACAGTGGTGGATAATCATAAGGTTTTTTTGTATCCTGAAGCATTTTGTATGGTCAGTGAGTGGTGTCAATTTGGCAGTTGCTACTGATACTAAAAGATGGAGAGGCTCTCTGGATGGGCTTGGGGAGAAGGTGAGCCTTGCAGGCCAGGAAAAAGAACTGCATTTTCTGGAATCCTGGGCCAGGTCTGAAGTCCCTGAAAGGATCTGACATCTGTGTGGCTTGGAAAATGTAGCTATTGGATATCAGGCAGCAACTTCTTCTGTCTTTGGGGTTTTTGAAAATCCCTGAAGTTTTTATTTGAAGAGGGAAGTTGCAGAGATACTAAGTACAGGAAAAGCAAGAGGTTTCAGAAACAGTCCTGCTGTAAAAAAGTGCAACGAATGATACCCTAGCTGCTCTCAGTTCACTGGGTATAATAAACTGTCCCTGATGTGTGTCAGGAGATTTTTCCTTTATTTAGAAATTTGAGCCACACTTCAAAATCTCATGTTGCATCATCATTTTGTGAGTGTTTTCTAAAAGGCTGAGGCATCTGCCCTTGGTTTCGTTTCTTTTCAGACCATGAAAACAAGAAAGAAACAAAGAGAGAAGAGGAGGGGAGCAGAGGGGAGGGGAAGGAGAGAAGAGAAGAGAAGAGAGGAGCAGTGCGTAAAGAAAGAAGTGAATTTCAGTGCTATTGGTAAATGCCGTGGGTCATAGTCCTTGTTAAAGAACACACAGCTGGTATTGACAATTTAGAATATTAACTTTTACCTTCATATGTAGTCTCTAAAAAGCTCTTTTCCAATGAGGGCGAGTCCTGGCTGAGTGAAGAGTATTGCCTATAAATCTTCCTCCTTTTTTTTTTTTTTTCAGCATCATTGCTATTGTTTCAAAAGAGTCTCCAAACCCCCAACTGAAACCCAAAAGTTACCCAAGTCCAGCAACCTTGGTTCACCACAAGTGTGGGTCCCCCACAGTAAGTGGGAGGAAAATTTGTGAACATTATTGACAGAATCTCTGAAGAGGGTGCTAGGCAGTAGCTGGTTGAGCTCAAAAGGCCACAGCTTCTTTAGTACTGATTGGGGAATGGATGTGACTAACTTGATGCCCTGATGACTGATTGGCAGCCAAGGACACACAAATTTTTCCAGTGAATTATTGTAAAATGTTAGTAGAGGTTGGATGCTCACTGGGAAAGCTGGGATAGTTTAGTGATATTTTTTGGGGCTGAGTCTTGAAGGGGAGGAATTTAGGGGTGATTAGGAATTCAGTTCTCTCTAGGCTTACCCAGCTAATAAAGGTTAAGGAGAGGGGCCATCTGTTTACCATTGAATACTTCTGTCTTAGTTAAAACCTAAGCCTCTGAACACAATAATTTTGTGGTCAATCAATAAGAAGAGAGCGCTGATTATCCAGAAAATCTACTTTTTCTGGAGGTAGATGCACAAATGGAGAAGGTTAAGGCATGGTGTTTCCTAAGAAGGAATAGGGACATTTGAAGACCCTTTTTGGACCCATAAATCTAGGTCACTAGTGATCACTTCCAAACATCATAATGGAGTTTTAATGCAACTGGAGAACTGGAATTCAGGAATGTTAGAATATAGCCAGGTCTGAGTTTGCTTTTGGAAGTCATGTTGTTCTCAACCTGTTAGTAATTAGAAGTAATTGCTAAAAGCTTCTGTCATAGGTGAGGGTTCTATATTGCCTTAGAAGTCTTATAATAAATACCTCATTGTAAACCTAGATTGGTTTGCTCATCCAGGAATCGGGAATAATTTAAGTCAATAATATTAAAGTAGTTGACATAAAAGGAAAATTAAAATTTCAAATAACAACTGTATTATTGAAAACTAATGGGAAATGCAAAATGCGAATAAAATACAGTCTGTTTGGAGTGTAGCTTTACTTGCAAGCTTGTTAAGCATTTGTTTCTTAAGCCTTGGCCTTTGGAATGAATGCTAATGCCAAGAATGGAATGGAATGAGATTTCTGGCCTTAGGCCAAGGAGAGGCTTACTTCTGCTCTTTTTAGTTCTTGTTTCCTCACAAGAGGCCTGGCAGCCTCAGGACAGGCCATCGTTGCCTTTCAGAGAACCTGCTGTTTGCCCTGTGTAGGTTTTGCTGTCTATTTTCTTTGTGAGGTTTATGAAATTCTCTCTTAGGGAAAGAAAACGAGTGGGAAGATGGATTTAAGTATAGGATCAGTGAGTACAGGGAAGGGCGAATTTTGCTGTGTGAGATGCTTTTCACTGGGCCAGAAGTATTAATTAGGCAGTAGTGACACCACCTGGTCTTCTTAGGAATTTTTACTCAATCAATTTATTGGAAAAATGATGCAGTATGCAGATTGTGTTACAGATGTACACTTGATATACACTTTAAACCCGTATGGTTTGATTATCCAATGTAACCCCAATAAATTCAATAAAATAATATAAAATAAAATAGATTGGTAAAAAATCATTGGAAAAATGGACAAATTTTTATTTTATCTGCTTAAAATGCAGTAGGCACAGTAAAGGATTTATAAGAAATGGAACAGCCCTTTTCTTGAGGGATTTATTAACTGAGGAATATAAAAAACATATATATGCCTTCTATACTTCACCATTGTCCCCCACCTTCACTCCAGAAATTCTGATTCAGGAGGTTAAGAGTGGGACCAGGGTCCTGGCATCTGTATATATTTTTCTGAGAATTCTGATGATCACTTGGGTTTGGGGAGTGATTCAGGGAAAGACTCTGGTTGATAACATACCTGGAGGAATACTCAAAATATGAGAGAATTAAAAGAATTTAGAGTAAGATCAAGTTTAGCTGGGATAATCAGAGGCTTCCATGAAGCAGAGATTCATGTAAATCTTTGTGGAAGAGCAGAGAGGTTAAAAAATAATAATAAGGTAACATAAGCAAAAACATTCCAGGATAGGGGGGAAGATATTTTATTTCCTACATATGCTATTTAATAATAGTCTAATTCTCCAATTTTACTTTAGTATCTATTCTGGATTCTTACAGAAAAAAAACAGTGTTCTCTAACTTGTGCTTTCAGTAACTAATGTAATCGTATTTCCCCGGATTTTACAAAGTGTCTCAGTCAGAGTCTGGTCAGAAAAATGGAAATCACTTGTTTCAAATAGAATTTCAAGGAGAGGGAATTTAACACAAATCTTCATCTTACAGGTGTTGGGAGGGATAGAAGAGCTAAAGAGAAAAAGCAAGGGAGCTTGAGAAGCAAAAAGGAGAAAGAATAACACAGATTAGCATCTGTTGAAAGAACTGCCAGCTCTAGGGACCGGGGAGTAAAAGGAAAGAGGAGCTGTCATCAAAGCCCGAGAGCAGGATTGTAGGGGTTCTCTCTAGCCTGTGCTGGGGTAACCAAAGAAAGCTAGTTATAGCGGAAGCTTGGATCGCTGACCAGATGTATCAGCAGAAGCAAAAGAGTATGAGGAAGAAAGAATGGTTCTTTCTCTTGCAGGAATTTAACAGTAAGCTAACTAGTGAGGGAGTCTGGGAATTGTAGTTTGTAGATTCCAAGCCCCAGCGATACAAAATAGATGGAAGAAGATGGGTCCACAGGTATACCAAGTAAAATGAATTAAGATGTAGTTCTTTCAGGAAGACAGATAAACATGCCTCAGTTAGAGGTTCATGAATGACTGCCAACAGGTATTAGTACTGAAATATGCCCGACTCTTGTGACAACCACTTAGCAGGTCAGTGCAAGAAAAGTAAAGAATGAAGCTTGTGAGGTTTCATGAATACTATGTGAACATGCAACTCTTCCCTTGGCTTTCTCCATGTTAACCCAATTCACCCACTTATCCATCTACCCATGCATCCATGCATCCACCCATGCATCCATCCATGCATCGACTTATTAGTTAGTACCTATTATATGCCAGACACTGTGGTAGGCACTGGGGATCCAATGATAGTCCCATACAGCCCTCCTTAGCGAGCTTCCAAGCCAGGCAGGTGATGAATGAATTTGATAATTCATTCACAGAAAATACCACAAGTAATAACCATATTATTCTTTATTCCTTACATTTTTCAAAGTATTTTGTCATCTCCCATTTTAAAATTCTTATAAAATATTTTTAAAGATAGTTTCATGTTGAACATTATTTATTTCCCATGAAAAAACTTTTCACAAACATTGTATATCATTTTCCTATAAATATAAGGACTCTCATATTTTTCCTGTTTTTTCACTTACTTGGTTCTCACTGTTTTTTTGATGAATAGGTTTTCCCCCTCTGCCCAGTGACTTTCATGAGTCTCTCCCATCTTAGCCTCAACAATGCTACCATCCCAGTGACTGTTTATTCTGTGGCCATTTCTGTCTTCCTATGTTTTCCTTCCAGTTTTTGATGGCCTCCTTGACTCTCGTGTTTGTTTATTTTTATCCATCATCTTCACCAACTGTGTCTTGTGGATCAATTTTAGACACATTTTGAGAGACCAGACATTGTTGTGAATTCTTCTCTCCTCACCTTACTCTTGGGAGGGTCTTGTCTCTCCTGTACCAGACTTTACATTGAATCAAGTCTACTTTCTGCTTTCTACCAGTTTGTTTTTACTTCATTGTCTTTAAAAACCCTACACATATATTTGTATTTTTTGGTAATGAACAGTGTTTCTCAAAGTGTCCTAAATGGACGACCTGCTTTTGAATCACCCAGGGAACTTATTAAATATGCAGATTTCTTAGCCAATTCTAGTCCTACTGATTAATGATCTTTGGTGTGTGTCCAGAGATTTGTATGTTTAACAAGTTCCTGGGATGATACTGATCATAAGAAAGTGTGAGATGCATTGATATAGACTTTTGTCATCAGCTCTGGCATTTTTATTCTCACCTCCTTTGAGGTTTTAAAAATATTGTCGTCTTTAGCAGAACACTGTCTTATCATCAGACATCTAAAATGTGCAATAATGACTTGAAGTTCGCCCTGTTATTTTTGAAGTCATTTCACTGTGAATCAGTCACAGTCTTTCTTCTCCTAGTAGCATTCTGGGATCCTTTTACTGTGTCCCCTCCCAATTCACATGCCTTTTTTTGGTATTGGTATCTGTGCTAAAACATAATGACACACACATGCGCACACACATACTTGCTTGCATCCTTTGCAATACACTGTGACATATATTGAATGTTCACCCTTTTCCTTGACCCACCTTTTGCAAAAGTAAAGTTGCATCTTTTCTCCAAGAGTAAAAAAGATGCTTAAAAATACCTCTCTTGTCACCAGGGCCAATGTGAATTAACACAGTTTATTCCCTGAATGGTGCTGATTGCAAATAGGGAGGGATGGTGCACACTGAAGTGAAGCAAACAGTCATGATAATTTCAAGGTCCACTGAAATAGCAGAGAACTATCCAATGGAAATGAAGCAACTCTAGGTTTAGCTCCTAGACCCTGAAATCTCATCAACGCAAAGCAGCTTGTAAGTATTTACATGTTTACTCTCCCATCTCTAGATAATTTTCACTAAAAGAAGGACCACTGTTGTCAATATTCCAAAAATGGCTGATAATTCTGAAGTCAGTACGATTTAGCTTCGCAACATGTTTTTATCTTTAGTATCTGAATTTGGGCTTAATGTAGTCTGAGAAATTTTAACATTTTAAATAACAATAACACAGCAGTGAACACCTGGAAGTAATAGCTGGCTTTCTCATTCTGTCCCTTGATTTAACACTTCCTCCTCTACATGCTCCATAGTGGGAATGGCGAGCGATGGCCCACTGCACCAACCAGAGTTAAATCTCTGCCTCTGGGCGCTCTCTCACTCTGTCTCTTTCTCACATATAATTATTGTGTCCCTTTCATAGGATTGCTAGATGAAATACAGGATGCCCAGTTAAATTTTAATTTAAAATAAATAACACATTTTCAGTATAAGTACATTTTAAATGTTTCAGATAAGCAATGAATAATTACATTTCAAATATAACACACTTATACTAAAAAAGTATTCATTGTTTACATGAAATTAAAATTTAACTTTTTTTTGTATTTTTTTATTTATTGATTTTACAGAGAGGGAGAGAGAGAGAGAGAGAGAAAGAGAAACACACATCAGTTTGTTGTTCCACTTACTTATGCATTCATTGGTTGATTCTTGTATGTGTGCTGACCAGGGAATTGAACCCACAACCTTGGCATATTGGGATGATGATGATGTAACCAACTGAACTAACCAGCCAGGGCTGGTTTTTGTATACATTTTTATTTTCTAAACCTGGCAATTCTGATTGGGAATTAAATAAGGTAATATGTGTACCATTTCTGCCACATAGTAAATGTTCATTAAAATTATTTTTATAATTGAGGTTCTATAGATCCTAACAAATAATGATAATAGTGTTTGTATATCACTTTATTCTTTTGAAAGCCCCCTCATGTTCATGACTGTTCTGATCTTCTTAATGACTGTGGTTCCCCCATTTACAAGATGAAGAAATTAAGCCTCCTAAACTTAAGTCTTACTGACTGTAGAGTAAACCACAGTACAATATACAATCTTCTGTTTTATAGTCATGGATTTTTGAATATTGGCATCATTTCCAATCATTGCTACTATAAATACTGAAGTGAACATCTAAAAGCATATATTTTTTACAACTACATATGAACTCCTTAATTCAGAGACCATGACTATTTTGTTTTCCCCTTGCCCAACAAAAAATACTGCTCAATACATATTTCCTAAATGAATGTAACTTCCAGATTATTGCTAGGTTCTTCTAATAGTGAAAATAATAACAATAATATTAATACCATTTTATGATTAACCAGGCATATTTTAGATGGTTTACATTTACTAATTCTTCACACCACTTTGTGAAATAGGTAACATTTTTACCCCACTTTATGGATGAGGAATCTGAGGCACAAAGAGATTAGGCAACTTCCTGCCCACGAATTCAGCTAGTGAGCGATGGAGCTGGGAGACAATTTCAGATGACCTGGCTCTGAGCTTGTATTCTTATCCATTTCACTTGTCAGTCTCCAGAAATGGAATTAATGGTTCAAATAACATGCATCTTTGAAGCATCTTGATGCATATCACCAAATTGCTTTCCAGAAAGCTTGTACCTGTATACTGTTCTACCAGGAATTCATGAGTGTATCTATACAGCTTTTCCAACATTGAGTATTCTCATGAAAACTATTTTTCATGTTTGATAAATTTTTCAGAAATTGTATCTAATAGTTTTTAAGTTGTATTAATTTGATTACAGAAGGTTGAACTTTCTTTTTCATATAGCATAAAGATTATATTTCTTCTTTTATAATGTATATATTTATATCTATACCCTTTGGCATATTAGGACTAAATGAACCAATTAAATTAGCCCTGTTGCCATTTGCTGTAGATAGCTTACAAAAAATCAAGTTTGCTCCTCTTTCGGTTTTGTGTTTGGACCTTTGGCTTATGAAGTTTTAATTATAAAGAGAGAGAAATGTGTTAGTCTTTTCTTTTGTAATGTTTTTCTTTTGCTTTTTTGCTTAGAAAGAGAGCATGGAGGTCCAACATTTTAAACTGGGCATTGTGATCTATTGCTTTTTTAATGGCTTTTCCTAGAAAAGTATCTTCAGCCTCTGAAAGCTCTCCTTGGATTCTTCTAATGCTTAGATGATTGACACCTAAAATGGTGGATTAATTTTTCTTTCTCAACCTTTCCCTGTTGACCCCTTTCCCTCCTAACACCTTCACCGGAGAGAAGCTCCTTGCCCCGCCTTCAGGGACAGTCTGTCTTCCACTAAGATCATACCTGAGAATATGTAAGGGGCAAGGCTAAACAATTTCTTTTTTCAAAATCCAGGTTGCTAATTTAACTATTCTGAACAACAATAATAAGGCTTTATATTCTGACTGGTATTTTAGCATATTTCAGAGCCTTTTCCATGTGTGACTTCAGCATCCCCATTGGGGGTCTGACACAGCTCAGGTACTCTCTCTTTTTTTCATGGTGAAGAATCACAGACCAAGAAGTGAAGTGACCCAAGACCACTGAATCTCATGTAGCTGGGTCTGGAGCCTGGCTATTCTAACACTTGCTCTTGTGATCTTTTCGCTCCTTCTAAGTTTTTATGATTGACTTGCTGTCACAACGAGAGAGCTAAATACTCTCATACTCATTTTTCTTCTCTCAAATACTAGTCTTTTAGAAGGTTCTGAAGCTTTTCTACTCAAGACAGAATATTATTAGTTGAGGAGAGGAAACTCTCTGAGCATTTGCTTTATATGTACACAGTTTTTAAAAAGCTAATAAACATTGATGTGTATATTCTATTACTGTAGAACTAAAATTCCCTTAAAGAGGGGCTTGCAATCATACTTAGTTGATATTTCTCATACCCTCACACACTAGAAAGCCATGTGTCTTCTGATTATCTTTTGTATCAGCCACAAGATGGCACCCTTGCACAACCTAGAGGGAGCATGGGTCAGATGCAAGAGAATTTAGAGAACTCAACAGGAGATTAAGATTAATCTTAGATTAAGTGTAGCTCAAACACAGAAGTCTTGCTCTTTTATTCAAAAAAGATACCAAAGTCATCCTTCATTAAAAGTAAAAGGAAATGTGTGTATACTGTAATTCGATATTCCCCCTTTTCTTTACACCTACACTTGCTCTCACCCTAATAAAAGCCAAGGTTCTGTTTGTTCTGCAAGAATGTTATGATCTCCCTCACTTTTACTGAAGGAGAAATTTGGGAGTTGATTAGGCTTGATTGGAACTACCCTTCCCTTCAAATCTGGGAGCATTCTTTCTTTGAAGGGGGCTGACTTGTAGGGGTCAGCTCCCCAGAAGGATCTGAAATCCAGTTTTGCAAAATGGTAAAGGACCAAGAATAGTGTCTTGTGTTAGGATAAGACAGGATTTGCAATGAAGTTCAAGCAGAGAGAACAATCAGAGCATTTTTATAATAGTGAAAAGTTACAAATAATGCAAATTTGAAATGAGAGGGAATGGGGTGGAACACCTACAGGGGTGGGCAAAAGTAGGTTTACAGTTGTGAGTACATGAAACATGGAGTTATGAAGTTATTGTAATAATCATAACCTACGTGTCTTTTTTTATACGAACAAATGTAAACCTACTTTTGCCCACCCTTGTATATAAAGGCAGACTGTTGTAGATAATAAATAGCAAGTTGCAGAAGAATATTTTACCACATGGGAAAATGCTCAAGATGTATTGTTTAGTGAAAAAAAATGGATTTCAAAACAGTATATTCAATCATGTGTATGTGCATGCGAGTCTGTTTGTGTCTGTGTGTATGTGTATATTGAGAGGGATGCACAAATCTCTCTGAAAGTGCAGCTAATGTATTTTTTAACCTTTGAGTATTTTACCTTTTCTATAATAGCCTGCTTTTTGTACATGATAACTCATCCAGGAGATGGGAAGACTCTGCTGCCAACAGAAGTCTCATTTCTGTCCTTGTGATGGGAGAGATGAGATTCTTGGATTGACAGCCTCACCGGAATCACACACAGTAGAATAGTTTCTCCAGAAAGGGATGCCAGGGAACAGATGCCATGTGTGAGCTTGCCCTGAATAGGTCTAGGTGTCTTGAGGGTTGCAGACTGGGCTTGTGTGAGATATGCCTTTAGGGACTGGTCAATAATTGTTTGGAAGTCCTTCCTGTACCAGCCCCAATATTGGTTCTTTAAAAATATACTGTGAGGGGAAAGTTTCAGGAAAGCCAAAGTTGACTACCAGCACCTTCCACCTTTTTGCTTTGGAGGGGTAAGGTACAGTAGTGTGTGAGAGATGTAGAGGGTTTTGCACATAACAGCCATTGCTTCAGAAGGGGGCAGTTGTTCTAACTCATTTTGTAACTGCTCTTGGAGCAGAAATATTTGGCAATGATGACATCTAATCAGAAGGCAGTATCACTGAGGCAGTTTCAACAGGCAGTTCCTTTTCTGTATTTCAGTAGCAAAATGAAGTAACGGAGATATGCATTTGGGCAGAGATTTCTTCTATAACATGCATCCCAATACCTGTTTTATTCATTGTGAGTCGTGAAATGTATCTATCAAAAAAAGCTGCATACATGTGGTACAAATTGTTCAATAGTTATGGTTTGAAAATTTCATGTTTATCCCCACGATAGGAAAAATCATTTAATTTCACACTAGAGTAAGGAAGTCTTTTTTAGACCCAAGAAAGAGAATTTGGGCAGGGGTTCTGCATAACACTTATGTAATTCAAATTTATTGTTAGTGTGAATTGAGTTGGATCTCAGAAACACAAGCAGCTTCAACAGTTTGTCATCCTATAGCAGAGGTTCCCAAATGCTAGTTTGTGGATCAGCAATGTCAGAATCATGTGGAAGAGAGCTTTAAAAAATCTCCCACACCACCCCCAAATTCTGATTCAGTACGTCTTCTGTGGGTAATGAAAACCTCCAGCCTCCCCCAAGTGATTCTAAAATGCAGTTGGGTTGGGACCTGGACCCAGACCACAGGGTGTGGAAGCTGTTAACCACTTATCTTCCATATTTAATGCAGTGTGTGATCAGTGATGTCCAAGAACAGTGATCTGCTTTCCCCAGGTCCCAGTACAGTACCAGGAAAGTCCAGTTTCAAGAAAGCAGTATTTCAAGATTCGTAAATCATAAAACCCCATGTTTTCATGTGCTGGAACTTAGGGAACAGAGAAGCCTCTTTCCTGCAGGCGATGACTGTTCTGAGATGTTCCATTTTATAATTTAACTTGTTTTTTATTTCTGGTATATTTTTGCCTTCTGCCAACATTTATGTAATATATGTAATGCCACTAGCACTGGTCACTACATAAGGCACTGAGACAGACAGAAATAATAGCCATCATCTTTGACTCTGATAATTCACTGTCCATTAGAGGCTGGGTCAGTGGAAGTCTACCATTACATGGGGTGATATCTGCCACAGTGGTGGGGGGCGGGAAGAACATGGGTGAAATAAGGAAAATAGCCTAAGATTCCTTCAAGGGCTAGATGAAGCCCTCAAGAATTCACAAAGCTCAGGCTCCGTGGACATACCACCTGTAGCTGCACAGGGCCCTGTGCTCAGAAGGATCCTGTGATTGGTTTAGTGCCCCATTGTTGCCATCTGAAAATTTAAAAAATTTTCTCTTTGAACTTCTGTTATGTAAGTGAAGTCTGATGGAATGATGGAGCATAAACAGAGGAGATACACATATCATGCCTATCTGTCACTGTTTCTTGCCATCACATTCACATACAGAATTTGTGATGTCCTATGAATACAGAATTCTGGTAAATCTACGTGCATGGGAGTTTAGCAAGACTCAAAACCAGCACAAGGGGAACACGTCGCATCTACAACTGAGTAAGCTGACAGCTCCGAGAGGCCCCTCTCCATTTGAACCACAATTTCGCCTGCAGAAAGAAGACAATGACATTTTGAGAAATGCAAATCACCAGAGCCCTGGATTAGCCAACCACTCGTGTTGTAATGATGACATAGCAGCAAAGGAAAAGGTAGGGCAACTCTTAACTCCTTTTCCTTTAAGTTCTTCCTTACTTATCAGGTAGAGAGTATTGGTAGAATATACATATGTCAAGAAGTGAATATAAAAAGCTGAGTTAGTTTTGGCAGTGTTTCCACTGTTCTGGTAAGAACAGAATACATACGCATATACAAGCTATGAAATACGAATTGTTTAGCTACATTGATTCTGCATACATGTCAAAAGCTCTTATATTTGCATTTAAAACTGGCATTATATAATGATAAATGGTAGAACTCATGTTAGTATTTAAAACTTAATTTTTCGTTACTTAGAATAACATTAAAAAATACATTTAAAACACCATGAAAAAGCAAGAGATTATGAAAGAAAGAAAAAGGCTTTATATTTTAGTGCCTTTAAGGAATTTTTTCCTTACTTTTTAAACAAGGGACCTACATGTTCATTTGCACTGGACTCTGAAAATTATGTAACTAGTCCTTCATAGTGAAAAAGTAACCACTTACCATCCTGATTACCACCAAACCCCAAATTATACTTATAAAAAGGTGGCTATAAGGGCAGAAAGTTTTATTGAGTGACTACTATGTGTTCTATTTTGGTCTCATTAAAGACTAAATTGTCAGTTCTAAAGGTGGAATTAAAAACAGGATCTTTCCCTCTAATCCAGGGGCCTCTTACACAAGGAACACAGCCTTGACAGAAATGAACCAATGTCACCATCTCTGGAGAGAGAGAAAGACATGACCCAGCCCAGGAGAAATAAGGAGTACAGACCTCATCACTCCAGGCACTGACAAGTGGTGTTAGAGGTGGGATGGGTCCACCATCTCTGGTTAGGAAGGAGACCCCGAGTCCACCAGCAGCTTCCAGCAGGTGCAGCATCAACCACAGAGCCAGAGGACACCTCTCATGGTAGCGAGCTCCCTCAGAGAGAGGCCCCAAGGATGTAGTCAGGACACTAATGGAAAGTGGCCAGGCATTCCGTCCGTGTACAATAACCCTGTGGAAAAAAAAAATCATATAGCGTTTATACTTGCTATTAGATTTTAGTAAGTTGCTTCAAGGAAGGCTCCTAGTTTCAACTAACTTAGAAGACTGATAATCAAAAGAAGAAAATCTTGTTGCAAGTGGTATTTGCTTAGACAGGGCCAGAACTGCTAATGGGCCCATTGGAAGGCCATAGCAATACTCCAATATTTAGTGGATCCCAAAGTGAGATTATAAAGGACAGCCACACTCTGGGGGTGGCAGGTTGTCCCAATGGCAAGTCCAGACAGGAAAAAAATGCCAGAACTGCCCTCACTGGCCTGGGATTTGTGGGCAGAACTCCAGCCCTTGGGTCAGGAGTATCTAGAGCAACCCAGGTCACATAGAGAAGCTTGAGGGAAAGAATTAATTCATATAGGCAGGAGGAGCCTGGGGCTTAGGACTGAGGTGATATATCCAGTAAAAGAAGTGGGGTGGGGCTGAGGAGACAGCTTGTGAAAGAGATTGACTCAGGAGTTCCAGACAGTGCACTGGAGCTACTTTAAATCCTCCTGTTCCAGTCAATCAGGATTGGTCTTGGGCACGCACTGAATCAAGAGATAGAAGTACAGGGAGGGGCAAAAGTGGGCTTACAGTTGTGAGTATGAGAAACACATATTATTCTCGTACTAATTATTGTATTATTTTCCATATGAACATGTGGAAGGACTGAAGGAATAATGTCAGGTTTTCTAATATACTATATATATTATGTATTTTATGCATATATTAATTATTTTATGTAAAATATATTATTTTATACTTAATAAATTTAATATATTGTTACATCTTTCTTTCAACTAAGGAATAGAGAATAACCATATTCAATGTACATTTCCGAGGTAACTAGTCCTCTGGTCAACAAGACTTACTCTTTCATGAAAACTTTGGAAAAAGACAGTTTGTGATCCCATCACCATCCAGAGGAAAAGAGACTGTGACCAAATCAAGATCCTCAAAGATCTTGACAATTTGAAATAATGAACCAAATGAATCAAATCCAAAGAGATTTCTCTAAGAGAGGTAAAATCCTATGTTTACAACCAAAAATCTAACGAGAACCACAGAGGCACACAACGCTGGGATGGTGATAAGGCTAGAAAACATGGTTCCTGGGGAAGGGTTGGAAGAAAGGGGCTGCCCATCATGGAAAACTCTGAGTAAGTGATATTGCTCACTTGCCTGAAGACTGTCATGTGGATGAGTGGGCTCCTCGCTGATGCAGAAGCCCATGAAAATATTGTTCTGGGTAAAAACAATGTACTATTGGTTTGTATTTTGCTTCCAGTTTCTCCATTCATAACCTCCTGCAATTTCATGCTTCCTTTCTAGTTGCTTGCTTTTAGGACATGAACATAGGACGTTATTTGATAAACTTTTTAGATCTAGTTCATGGTTCTAACTTTTCAACATCCTTTGGGATTCTGATTTTTGTTAGTGAACATGTAGTCAGTTGTATGCATATTTGCAGTCTTTGTAGCATGCCATTATTATAATCCTCCACATTGGGGTGAGAAATAGAGCCTTTAAAAGGATATCTACCATATCTTGGCATGTATAATGTGCACCCACATTTTAGGCTCAAACTTTCAGGAAAAAAATCTTTCATTTTTAATTTTTTAATCCAATTATTTATTTATATTTAGATACTTGTTTTTGTATTATAAAGGAATTTTAGCATTTATTTTTGAACATATTATGGTAAAAGAAATTTTATGTAACACAAGAACAGATACAGGGTGTTTCAAATCCTACCCATGTATAACGTGCATCCTTATTTTTCCCTCAAAAATTTGGGCAAAAAAGTACACATTACACATGGCAAAATGTGGTACTTTTCCAAGACCTTACAGGTAGGGTGTATCAGAGCCTGGACTACATCTGGGTCTTCTGATTCTAAGGCAAATGTTCTTTCCATGGCATTATATTCTTTCAAGAGAATTTTTAACTTATGGTAGAACTGATATGTAGAAGCCCTAGAAACAACATAACTGAGACTTGCCTTTATTTGTGTTTGCTTTCACAAACATTTTGCAATCAATTCCTCTCATAACCCTGGAGTTGGTATTATTCTCATTTTATACAAGGGAGAGAGAGGCCTAGGAATGTTAAGTCTTTTTCTTCCAGGTCAGAGCTAGCACACTTGGTGCTGCATACCAGTTGTTGAAGAAAACAGGTTGGAAAGATGTCTTCCCTTCCTGAGATTCTTAAAATATCATTGAGAACACTTCTTTAGAAGACCTACAAGGGTAGCTGAACAATCCAATAGACATTATTAAAGTGGGAGGATCTTGACATCTGATCAGTCAAAATACTAGATAATCTTTTTACAATGTGCAAAAATTCCAAAATGGAGCCAGTTGCTAGAGATATACATAACAGGAAAGCATGTAAGCACCATTTGAAATCCAATTAGAATTCTGAGTCCAATTCTTTTTTTTTTTTAAGGTTTTATTTATTTATTTATTTTAGAGAGAGGAGAAAGAAGGAAGGAAGGAAGAGGGGAAGAGAAATATCAATGTGTGAGAGATACAGCGATGGGTTGCCTCTCACACCCCCCCCAACTGGGGAACTGGCCTGCAACCCAGGCATATCTCCTGGCCGGAAATTGAACTGGTGACCTTTCAGTCTTCAGACTGGCACTCAGTCCACTGAGCCACAAGAGCCAGGGCTGAGTCTAGTTCTTTACATTTAGAAATAGAGAAGTTGGAAAGAATTTTCAGGAAACGAAAGCATATTGGGGAGCATAATTTGCTCTGTTTAAGCCCTTGGTTAACATAAACAAGATTTTGATTTTTTCTAACTGAAGAGCTTTAAAGACATCTTTTAACATCAAACAAAATTTACATCTTATATCAAGTATAAAGCAGCAAGTTTGTATAGCTCAGCTCCACTTTGAATTAGGACAATCGAATTTGAGAGCTAGAAGGGTCCTTAAAAATTCATTCTAGGCCATACTTCCATTCTCTTCTTTGTAAAGATGAGGAACCAAGCTCTGAGACATGAGGTAGTTTAGTCGAGGTCATTCATCAGGTTTGGGCCAATGCTTGCCTTAGAATCCAGGTCTTATGGACTTCTTACCCAGTGCACTTTCTCTTCTCTGCCTTGAGAAGCTCTGTTGCCTCTGGCTAAGAAAGCTTACCAGTAAGGACTTTCCAGGATGACTTATTTTCTTTTGCAGTAATGAGAACATCAAAAGAAATTCCTTAAAAAAAAAAAAGGAAGAACAAAACACCACCTCAAGTCTGATAGAATGATTTTAGGGTTATTCACTATTTGAGAATAGTCATGCCATGCAATATTTCATTGACATAAATAGGCAATAACTGACCGTGGTTAATTTGGTCTACCTAAGAGGAAGCATCATGAAAGTCCATGGGCTTGGAATTACATTTGGGTATGAATTCTGGATTTGACATGTTCTCCCTTAGAGCTTTGGCCACGGTAACTAAAACCTCTTTGAGCTTCACTTCCCTCATTACAAATTCAAGATAATACTTTCCTTGGTGGTTTTAAATTAAGGATAAATGAAATAGCAGATGTGTGAATATCTAACCTAGTGTCTGGCCCATATTTGGCACGTAAATATTACTCCCCTTTTTCCATTCTAGAATTTGCTTCTTCAAACGCATGCTCTCTGTAAATACCTATAGTTCCTGTGTTAAATGGGAATGATAAAGAAATGATGATAAGCACAGTATTTGCCCTTACAAAGAACGTTTTTTAATTGCTTAAATAAGCAATTACAATTGAGTATCACAAGTGCTTAGGTAGAGAAATTCAGGGTGCTAAATTCAGACTGATTAGGGAGGCCTAGTTTAAGGGATCAAGAATGGTGTCCCTAAGGAGGTGATTTTTACGTTAAATCCAACAGATGCATAAGATTTAGCCAGATGAGATGGGGTAAAGGTGTGGAAGGGAAGTCACAATTTTCCAAATAGGCAGCAATCAAGCGTGAAAATACTGAAGGGAGAGAATTCAAGAAATGTAAAATGAGGGGAGACTGAAAATTAATGCATCTGGAGAAGAGGGCAGGGGATATATCAACAGGGGCTTACGAGCCACAGGTAATGATTTTGGAAGTTAATTTTAAGGGCAAAGGAGAATCATTGGAGAGCCTTATGAATTCGAGAGATGATTTTTGTCATTTAAATTAAAACTGTAAGTGTTATCTCTCTGGAAAGGTATAAATAAAGACCACAAATGCACTAATAAAAGTGCTTCAGGAAGTGCCTTCATCCGTTGTTCATGGAGTTCAGGGGTGACTTTCTAGTGAAAAAGTGGCAGGATTTAGCCATTGTGCTCCACCACAAGAGGGAGCTAGTGATCTTCCATGGTGGGGTAACTTTTTGTTGGCCCATTGTCCAATGACAACATGGTGGCACTGGCAATTGGCTCTACAGTTGGCCATTTTCCAGGAACAAGGCCGTTATGGCAGTTGGTGGTTGGTAAATTCAATCCCTGCTCTCTGTGCCCAAGCATATGTCCAGACCCTACTGGCAGTCCTACTCCTGGAGTCTCCAGCCAGCTCAGAACAAAGACTTGATTTGAAAGGCCTCTCCCTGTCACCATCGCAATTACTTGAGCGTTTATGCTCAAAACAGCTCTGACAGGAAAACGTTTGTGTTCCTCCGGAATGTGAAGGAAGGTTCATGGTTTTTAAAATTCATGAATTACGGGGAATGGAACGTTCCTTCTCAGAATACAGGAGAGAAACAGAGAGGCTGTGTCTTCATGACATCCAAGCTATGGGTCATCTCAGGCGGGCAAATTTAGTCAACCCAATTATTTGGCATGGTATATACCCCTTTTCTTCCTTCTCATCCAAAGAAAAGGTTGTAATTTTTTCTGTTTTTACTTTTCAACTATTGCATTGGATTCACTTGAAGAGTATTCAGGGTTAGGCAATCAGCTGAAAGAATTTAGTATTTCTTTTTTTCTGTCTTAAGTTATTTGAAGACAGTGATTTGGGCTGGGTATATGATCAAAGTAAAATCCAATTAAAAGGTTCAGGTGGCTTGATATTTTGGGGAGGGTGGTCATTTTAAATATAGCCATGAAGATTGGAAAGTTGTGGAGTTTATCTTCAACCACTCTTACCACCTTTTCTATGTTCTCTTCTGCCTCCTTGAGCCCATTCCTTTCTCTCTTCCAGGTGCCCAGTACCTTCATACCCGAGACCAAACTTCAGTTCCTCACCAAAGCGTTTCCAAGGACCTCTCTTGTCCTGCCAGTTCTCTCACCTACATTTTTTAATGAAACCTTAGAATCTCTGAGTTTGAAACAAAGAAATTTGATTAAGTTGATTCACTACAAGATTTTAATAGACTCTGATGTGTGAATGTAGGAACAGCCACCACACTCTCTAGCTCCTTGACCTTTGGGAGAGGGGTGGGTGTCACATTATAAAATAATATTTTTGCCCTGGCTGGTGTGGCTCTGGATTGAGTGCTGGACTGCGAACTTAAGGGTCGCCGGTTCGACTCCCAGTCAGGGCACGTGCCTTGGTTGCAGGCCAGGTCCGCAGTTGGGGTCGTGTGAGAGGCGACCGATTGCTGTATCTTTTGCACATTGATGTTTCTCTCCCTCTCTTTCTCCCTCCTTCCCTTCTCTCTAAAAATGAATAAATAAAATCTTTCAAAAAGAGAATATTTTGATAGCTTAAATGAATACTGGGTGGTGGCATTTTAGATATTCAAAAAAAGAAGCATGAAATGATTTTTCCCTATATTATGGAAAATAAATACTCTGGCAGTTTGTGGAATGGAGTGGACGGAGTGAGAGCATGGCTAGTCTTTTATATCTGATACTATTTTGGCAGTCTCAACTTTTGTCCATCCATGTGAACAAGTCAGGGCGATAAGATGCAACACGGGTTATGTTTGATTTGATCTTTCTCATTTGCATATGACTTTTAAAAATACATTTAAGCCATCTCTATTTCAAGTGCTATCTCTTCCCCCCACATAGCATTTAACAACCTGTCTGTGGAAACTAGACTACTGTTTGATGATAGTGTCTGGGAAAGACTTACAACAGACATAATCTTATAAAGAGGGAAATTCCCCTTTTATAAAAAAGATCATCTTGAAAGGACATGGAACTTTTTTCTGAAGTTAATAATAACCCATTTCTTTTCATTCCAAAATGGAAAGCACTTCACACTTTTTTTTTTTTTTACTTTTATAAGCAATACATGGGAAAGACAAAAGCTGTATGATCCCACTTATAGGCGGAGCTAAAAAATACAGATTCATAGAAACAGATCAGATTTGTAGGTGGGGGTGGGGAATAGGGGAATTGGATAAAAGTGGTCAAATGGTAAGAAATTCCAGTTATAAATAAGTTCTGGGGGATCTAATATGGCAGCAAGTAGGTGGAAGGTACACTGACCTTCTCCTAGGACCAAACTGGAATTACAGCTAAATGACAGAAAACTCATTCTGAATAACCAACTGAACACTAGCTTTGTAACCAGGGACTTATGGTAGAAACCACACCACCACAATGAGCCTCATAGGAAGTATTGAGGTGTGAGAGGGCTGGCTGAGCTCCCATGAGGAGCAGCTAAAGTTCCAAAGGGATATTTCAGTGGCCAGGGGGGTTCCCCCTGACAAGTGTGGGGTCTAAACCCCAAGCTGGGCTTCCCAGCTTAGAGCACAAGGACTGCGAAAGGAATTCAAATAACATCCAGCTGTGAAAAGCAGTGGGATTTCTGTCTGCTAGGGAAAGATGGCTAGAGATGCGGAGAGTCTCTTAAAGGGCCAACACAAAAATTCGGGTTTGCAGCCACTTACCCTGGGCTCTGGCAGAGGGAGGTCAGAGTGGACTAGGGCCATGTGAGGAGAGTCTGGGGTTGGTGGCTCTGGGGAGAGAACTGAAGGAATAACTGCCAGGATCCCTGTGCTGAGTCATTTCCCACACTGCAGAAGCCATCTTTCTCAGGCAGGTCACTCCCCTCCATGCAGCATCAGCCTGGGGGAAAACATTAGCTCCACCCACAGGAATCTCTCTTACTCCACCCTGTGGATCTTAAGCTGGGCTGCTGAGGAGTACCACTGGATACTATTTCAGTGAGTATGCCTAACAGAAAACCTGCAGGTGAAGGTGGATCTCTGGGAGCTCTGAGACTTTAGCTGACCCTCCCCTGGGCCCAGTGCTATTAAAGTGGGCCTTGGTGTACAGCCTGGTTTTTTCTGCACATGCCCAGGCCCAACAAAGGGAGCCACAAGCTATGGATAGCTGATAGCTCCAAATATGTTGCCTAAAACCAGTCACAGGCAGCATCTGACATAGGACTGCACCAGAGTCTTTGCAGATCTACTTAACATAGAAGCAAACACAAAGAAGCAGCCAAAATGGGAAGAAAAAGGAAAAAACAGGCCCCGAATGAGAGAAAAAAATTCTCCAGAAGAAGAACTAAATGAAATAGAGGCAAGCAATTTATTGGAAACAGAGTTTAGAGTAATGATTATAAGGATATTCAGCAGCATGAAAAAAGATATAGAAACCATAAAAAAGGACTAGTCAGAAATAAAGAATGCAATATCTAAAATAGATAATACACTGGAGGGAATAAACAGGTTAGATGAAGCAGGGAATCAATTCAGTAATTTGTAAGACAAGGTAGTAAACACACCCAAGCAGAGCAACAAAAAGAAAAAAGAATTTAAAAAATGAGGAGACTTTAAGAAAATTTTGGGACAACATGAAGCATAACAACAACCACCTCATGAGAATACCAGAAGGAGAAGACAGTGAGCAAGGGATCAAGAATCTGAAGAAATAATGACTGAAAACTTCCCTAACCTGACGAGGGATAAAGACACCCAAGTCTAGGAAGTACAGAGAGTCCCAAACAAGATGTCCTAAAGGCCCACACCAAGACACATCAATTAAAATGGCAAAGCTTAAACACAAGGAGAGGATCTTAAAAGACACAAGGGAAAAGCAGTTACCCACAAGGGAACTCCATTTCGACTGTCATCTGGATCTCAGCAGAAAGGTTTCAGGCCAGAAGGGATTGGCATGAAATATTCAAGGTGATGAAAAGAAAGGACCTACAACTAAGGCTGAATGGATAAGAAAACAAGACCCATATAAGTGCTGTCTCCAAGAGAGCCACTTCAGAATGAAAGATACACACAGACTAAAAGTAGAGGGATGGAAAAAGATATTGATGCAAAGTAAAGGAAAAAAGTTTGGGTAACAATACTTATATCCAACAAAATAGGCTTTAAAATTAAGGCTATATGCTAAGAGACAAAGAGGGACACTACATAATGATAAAGAGAACAATCCAACAAAAGGATACAACCCTAGTAAACATTTATGCAGCCGACATAGGAGCACCTAAATATATATATGTAAAGCAAATCTTGATGAACAAAAAGGGTGAGATCAACAGTAATATAGTCATAGTAGGGGATTTTAACACCCCATAATTTCGATGGATAGATCTTCCAGACAGAAAATCAACACGGAGACAGCAGCCTGAAATGACACACTAGATAAAAAGGATTTAATTGATATCTGCAGAGCATTTCATTCCAAAGCAGCAGAATATACATTCTTCTGAAGTGCACATGGAATATTTTCTAGGCTAGACCACTTGTTAGGACACAAAACAAGTTTCAATAATTTAAGATTGAAATCATATCAAGCATTTTCTCTGACCACAATGCTATGAAACTAGAAGTCAACCACAAGAAGACAACTGAAAAATACAGAGACATGGAAGCTAAATAGTATGTTATTAAATAATGAGAGGGTCAACAATGAATTCAAGGAAGAAATGAAAAGATACCCTGAAACAAATGAAAATGAGAACACAACCACCCAGTATGTGTGGGACATGAGGAAAACAATCCTACGAGAGAAATTGATAGCATTATAGGCTATCACAAGAAACATGAAAAAACTCAAATAAACAATCTATCTTTATACTTAGAGGAACAACAAACAATGCCCAAAGTGAATAGAAGGAAATAATACAGATCGGAGAAGACATAAACAAAATAGAGTCTAAGAAAAATGATATGAAAGATTAATTAATCCAAGAGCTTGTTCTTTGAAAAGATGAACAAGATTGACAAAACTTTAATGAGACTTATTAAGAAAAAAAGAGAGAGGGCCCTAATAAATAAAATCGGAAATGAAAGGAGATATAATAACTGGCACCAAAGAAATACAAAGGATTGAAAGAAAATATTATGAACAACTATATGCCAACAAATTGGACAACATGGGTGAAATGGATAAATTACTAAAAATGTACAGTCTTTCAAAACTAAATCAGAACAATCAGAGAATCTGAATAGACAGATTACACCTAGTAAAATTGAAGCAGTTACAAAAAAACTCCTAACAAACAAAGGCCCTGGACAAGATGGCTTCATAGGTGAATTTTACCAAACATTCTGAGAACTAACACTTCTTCTTCTTAAACTATTTCAAAAAATTCAAGAAAGGGGAAGACTCCAAAGCTCAATTTACAAGGCCACCATTACCCTAATTTAAAAACCCGATAAAGACACTGCAAAAAAAAAAAAAGAAAAAGAAAAAAGAAAATTATGCTAATATCCCTGATGAACACAGATGCTAAAACCCTCAACAAAATATTAGCAAACTAAATACAGCAATACGTCTAAAGATCATATACCATGATTAAGTGGGATTTATTCTGGGAATGCAAGGTTGGTACCACATTCTAAAATCAATAAATGTAATATACCACATAAACAAAATAAAGGATAAAAACTACACAACCATATCAATAGATGCAGAAAAAGCATTTACCATTCAGCACCCATTTATGATAAAAACTCTCAGCAAAGTGGGAATAGATGAATCATACCTAAACATATTAAAGACCATATATGACACGCCCATTGCCAGCATCGTACTCAGCTGGCAAAAACTACAAACGTTCCCCTTAAGATCAGGAACAAGACCGGGATGTCTGCTTTCACTTCTCTTATTCAACACAGTACTGGAACTCGTAACCATAACAATCATGCAAGAAGAAGAAATAGCCCTGTCTGTTGTGGCTCATTGGATTGAGTGCCAGCCAGCAAACCGAAAGGTCATAGGTTTGATTCCCTGTCAGGGTACATGCCTGGGTTGTGGGCCAGGTCCCCAGTTGGGGGTGTGTGAGGGGCAACCGATCCATGTATCTCTCACACATTGATGTTTTTCTCCCTCCCTTTCTCCTTCCCTTCCCTTCTCTCTAAAAGTCAATAAAATCTTTTAAAAAAAGAAGAAATAAAAGTCATCCAGATCTGAAAGGAAGAAAACTGTCTTTATTTACAGTTGACATATATTATACATAGAGAACCCTAAGGATTCCACCAAGAAACTACTAGAACTGATAAATCAGCCTAGTAGCAGGATACAAAATTAATATTTAGAAATCAGTTGCATTTCCATATGCCAATAATGAGTTATCAGAAAGGGAAATTAAGAAAACAATCCCACTCACAATTGCTTCTAAATTAATAAAATACTTAGGAATAAATCTAACCAAGAATATAAAAGGTGTATACTTGGGAAATTATGACTCTGAAGAAAGGTATTGAAGAGGGTACAAATAAATGGAAGCACATACTGTGTTCATGGAAAGGAAGAATTAACATCATTAAAATGTTCATACCACTAAAAGCAATCTATAGATTCAACCCAACTCGTATCAAGATATCAAAGAGGTAATTCACAGAAGTAGAACCAATCACTCAGAAATTTATATGCAACCACAAAAGTCCCCAAACAGTAACAGCGATCTTGAGAAAGAAGAACAAAGTCAAAGGAATCATACCACCTAATGTCAAACTACACTATAAGGCCATAGTAGTCAAAAAAGCATGTTACTGGTATAAAAACAGACACATAGACTAATAGAACAGAATAGAGAGCCCAGAAATAAACTCACACCTTTATAGTCAATTAACATTTAACAGAGGAAGCAAGTACATACAATGAGCTAAAGATAAATGCTGTTGGGAAAATTGGACAGATAACTGCAGAAAAATGAAAAGACCGTCTTCTTACACCACATACAAGAATAAATTCAAAATGGATTAAAGACTTAAATGCTAGACCCAAAACCACAAAAATCCTAGAAGAAAACATAGGCCATAACATCTCTGACATTGCTTATAGCAATATATTATGTAATACATCTCCTCAGGCAATGGAAGCAAAAGAAAAAGTAAACAAATGGGACTTTCATTCTAAATGGTTGCTTTGTTTGACAGAGTGATCTAGGTTGTAGGTCCTTGCTTTTCATCACTTAGAATGGCAGCCCCTTCTTGCCTGAAAAGTTTCTTTTGAGAAATCAGCTGACAGTCTTACGGGAACATCTTTGTAGGTAACTCCACTTTTCTCTTGCTGGTTGTAAGATTCTCTCTTTATCTTTACTTTCTTCTTGACTTTTAATTATGATGTGTCTTGGTGTGTTCCTCTTTGAGTCCAACTTGATTGGGACTCTCTGTGCTTCCTAGACTTGCATGTCTATTTCCTTAACCAAATTAGGGAAGTTTTCTTTCATTATTTTTTCAAATAGGTTTCCAATTTCTTACTCTTTTTTTTCTCCTTCTAGCACTCCTATAATGCAAATCTTGGACCTCTTGATGTTGTCCCAGAGACTGCTTATATTACCCTCATTTTGGGGGGATTCTTTTTTCTTCTTCTTGTTCTGTGTGATTATTTTTTACTTCCTTATGTTCCAAATCATTGATTTGATTCTTGGCTTCATCCTCTCTACTGTTGTTTCCTTTTAAATTGTTCTTTATTTCAGTTAGTGTATCCTTCATTTCTGACTGGATCTTTTTATGCTGTTGAGGTCCTCACTAAGTTCCTTGAGTATCTTTATAACCAGCGTTTTGAACTCTGCTTCTGATAGATTGTTTATCTCCATTTCCTTTAGCTCATTTTCTGGAGTTTTGATCTGTTCTTTCATTCGTGCCATGTTTCTTTGTCTCCTCATCTTGGCAGCCTTCCTGTGTTTGTTTCTATGTATTAGGTATAGCAGCTTTGACTCCATGTCTTGGTAGTGTGGCCTAATGTGGTAGGTGTCCTGTAGGGGCCAGTGGCACAGCCTCCCCTGTCACCCAAGCTGGGTATTTGAGGTACACCCTTTATGTGGGCTCCTCTTGTAGTTGAGCCTTGGGTGCTAGTGGTAGATCAATGAGAGGGATTTACCCAGACCAGTCAGCTATAAGTATTGGCTGTGACCACTTACCACCAACCTCTGCCCTCCGCCCTCTGTGAATGATCAGCTGTGCAGGGGCAGGGTGGTGGTACTCCAGTGTGGTCTGTAGTTGTCTACTGGGTGCTGTAGCCCTGGGATTTCCTGGGTGGTATAAGCAAAGGTCAGCCCTCACTAGGGCTGTATTTTTCCCAGGGCTGCCCTTCCTAAGCTGTAATGCAATCTGAGATGGCTGCTACTTGTGCTGGGCTTGGAGATTCCTAGGCAAAGCCAAGCTGTGAACCTAAGCTGGCTGCTGCTAGTGCTGGTCTGGAGCTTACTGAGGCCAACTGTTGCTTGTTTGATAGGATTTAGGAAGTTGTGAAGCATGAGCCGAGACTAGCCATTCAAATGGATAAGCAGCTTGTGTGGGCCTCTAAGTCGAGTGGGGCAGAGTCTCTGCGGACCTCCAAAGCAGGTCAAACAGTGTTAGCCAGGTTGATGGAGTCTCATATATGGCATCAGCCCGCTGGCTCTTGGTTCTGCAGAGGGAGGGCTAAGAAAGGGGACAATGGCCTCAGCTTGCTCCGATGCCAGATGCTTCAGCTTCTCCCAGTATGCCACTGGTGCCCTTCAAGCTACCACCCTAGTGTGGAGCTCAGAGGAAGTGTCTGAATAGATGAGTTTGTGTGTGGGTTCTTTAAGAGGATATGGTTGAGGATCCAGAAGTTTCTTCCACTGACTCAGCCCCTGCTGGTTTTTGCAGCCAGAAGTTGTGGGGATTTATCTTGGCACTGGAACCCTGGCCTAAGGGCCTGGTGTGGAGCTGGGCCTGCTCTCTCCTGAGATATCCATCCCAAATTTTCATTCATTACACGTGGCTGGGAGACCAGCTCGTTCTGTGTCTGCGCCCCTCCTACCAGTTTTGATGGGTATGGTTTCTTTGATTCCGAAATTGTCAGGCTTCCATTCAACTCAATTTGTGATCATTTTGAATGATTGTTGTTCTATATTATAGTTGTAATTTTGATGTGTTTGTGCAAAGAGGTGAAGCATGTCTGCCTATGCCGCTATCTTGACCGGAAACTCTGTAGTACCCAGGAGTGTCCCACCTGCTGCCAATGGGCCACATGCAGCCCAGAATGGCTATGAATGTGGCCCAACACAAAATGTAAATTTACTTAAAACATGAGATTTTTTTTGTTTATGTGTTGCACTGTATTTAATGTGTACCCCAAGACAACTCTTCTTCAAGTGTGGCCCAGAGATGCCAAAAGGTTGGACGCCCCTGCTACCATCATTTTAAAGTGATACAATTCCTTTGTCTGAAAATACTATCATTTACTTAAGCAATGCAATCAATCTCTTATTAATGGAACTGTTCACACATGGCTAAATGTCATAACCTCAGATTGATGCTGGAGCAGAACATACCACACACTGTTTTTGAAGAAGGAATTTTCTGATGTTAACTGAAAATACTGTGGTTCTATCTATAATTTATTAACATTAACTTCATAGAGAGAATCTAAGGTCTACAGAGATTTGAAGAAGGATTGATTGTTCTGGTTGGTTTTAGTTCTTCATTAAACTCAAGGATATCTTAATAGTAAATGAGGATAATCAAGTTTTTCCGCTCTTACAGTGAGAGCCTTGGGTATTCCATTCAGTTTCCATCCAAGGTTTAACCTGGAAGGGTAGATTTTATGACTTGACCATGCATTTTGTGTCAATAGTATGTGTTGTCGATATTCAATATACAAATCTCTATAGGAATTCCACCCAGAGTCACCAAAGAGGAATTTAGGCAAAGGATTAAGACTACAGAAACCTTTTTAGCCCTATTAGACTGAGAGTTCTGCTCTTATTTCTTACAACTGGGAACACTGTCAGAACCTCACATGAAGAATTGCCACAAGAGGTCGTAACCCAGTGTACTAGCCTCAACAACCAACCAGCCCTTGTGAGACTATCTTTGCAGGTACAAAGGGTTGATCAATGGCAGTTACATGTTTGTATGTGTATTTTCAGAGCAGAAGAATTAAATGTATTATGGGTAGAGCAAAGATACAAATGGAAAACCAGTAAACTTAGAAATGTTGCTGAGTGTGTATCAGTTGAGGATGTGATAGAAGCAGAAAGAATCCAGTGTGGATTAAATAGTGCTGAGGAGCCTTTTAATACTAACAGCTCAGATACTAGTAAGCATCTCTTGAAGAGAACTGTTGCCACTGCAGTACAGTGGTCTCCCCACATCCCATCCATTGTTTTGCTTTCTGTTGTTTCAGTTACCTGTGTTCAAAGATGATCCAAAAATATTAAATGGAAAATTCCAGAAATAAACAATTCGTAAGTATTAAATTGCATGCCATTCTGAGTAGCCCGGTGAAATCTCTCACCATCCTACGTAGTCCTTCCTGGGATATTAATCATTCCCTTCTCCAGCATATCCATGTATCTTGTATATGTAGCCTGCCTGGCAGCTACTTCATAGTCATCTTACTTATCAGATCAACTGCTGCAGTACTGCAATGCTTGTGTTCAAGTAACCCTTATTTTTCTTCATATTGGCCCCAAAGCATAAGAGTAGTGATGCTGACAATTTAGATATGTCACATTGAAAAGATATAAATGTATAAGAGAAAGCATAGTATATATAGGGTTCCAGGCATCTACTGGGGGTCTTGGAATGTATGCCCATGGATAAAGCATCCTACTATATGTAGAATTTCTACTCCAAAGTTTGTGTTTGACTTCTAAACATCTTAAACATGTAAGCAGTTAATTATTTTTAAAAGATGAGTTATTTTGATTACTTATGCCATAAAGTTCTATAGTTACTTGGTGATAAAGCAATCAAATGGTTAAAACTATCTTGCTTATTGGTTATTTCTATTCTTGGTGGTTTTCCAGATCAGGGCTGTCTCTTGGGATTAATGGAACTGTTCTCCAATTTACAGAGTAAATAATGGACCATCATCCATCTTTCCTTTCTTCTCTCTTCTCCTTTTTGTCTTGCCTTCATTCTCTCTTTGCATCACCAGTATTTCTCCTTAGCTACCCTCTTTACCTCTCTCCTTCCTTCCTTTAACTCCTAAAATTCTGTTTCTTTTGGACCTAGTCTTCTCGAAATTAGGCATCTTTTATGTTTTCCCATCATTTTCCAGCGTAATAGCTGGGTTTTGGCAAGGTCTCTAGATCCTGCAAAATTTACTTTTTTTTTTTTGTTTAGTGAAGTGATATATTAAAAGCTTCATCCCTATGTTTTTTGTGCTTTCATGCCCATTTACCTCTTTGCTTGAACATTATCTGAGGGCTCAACAAATGCTTTTGATCACAAGAATAATGTCCAGACATTGCCTCTATGTGGTAAGATTCTTTTCCCATTGGAGTCCTTGAAGATGGCAAACACATGACCATGAGCAACTTTAAGGGAAATTCATCATTAAATGCCTTTTTTGAGTGTTGTTCAAAAAATAAGTGGTTGCTATAGGATTTTAATAAAACTGGCCCCATGCCGAGATGGAATGCGTGTGGTCATCAACTACAAAGGGAGCTTCAGCTGAGAGGGCTCATTTTGGGATGAAAATTGTCTTCCTGTTTTCTTACTACATCAATGATACAGCAATTTCTTTTATAATTTCCAGTTGTGCACAAGACAGTCAGCAGAAAGTGAGTTTCCTTTCCCTTCTGAGAGAGTAGTCTTTTAAAAGAATGAAAGATAAAAAGAAGGAAGAAGGAAAGAAAAAAGGAAAAAAATCTATGATAAAAACTCATTTTAAACATCCCATCCCTCCAACTGGTTTGAGTGAAAAGAGATTAATTTGATACACAATGATTTGTTGTAGACCTTGTCTTGACAGTTTCTCTCCAGGCACAAAGGGCTATTAGTGGGAAACTGATGCACACTTTTTAGTGATTCAATATTGTGTAAGTAAATGTATCCTTCACTGACCATTTATCTCTTGCTTACTTCTGCTTTACAAGCTAGTAAGAGAATATCAGTTGATCATTGGAGTTTCACTTAGACTTTTCTCATTAAACTGCTTACACATATTATTTCTTTTTAAAGATAGCATTCCAAACTTGCAAAAACAAAATAAAAACTTCAAAGATTACAAGGTCTTCCCTTCACCATCAGAGAAGGAGCTTAAAATTCGGCTGTAGATTTTTTACTGATGTGTAACCAAATTTAGGGTTTTAAGATGTAATAACATCATCTTGTTATAGCAGGTCAGGGAATGTGTGTAGGAGCCTTCACAGACTTTTGATCCCAAGCATTCCCATTACGTTTGCAAGGTTCGAGCCAGGTCAACTCATTCTTATAGAATCGCTAGGGTAAGAGCGTAGGGATCCAGAAGCTTGAGCTTCTACCCAGAATCTATCCCAGGATTGATGTTGGCCCCTTGGGTGAGCCACCCAGGGAGTAAGGGTTCACACACTACAACATTATAAATTTAAATCTCCTTGCATCTAGAACCTCGCTGGCACTTGAGATGGAAGGGAAATAGACCAACCATCACATCATATTTTAAAATGAGAACTATTGCCTTAGACTGGGTTCCTGCAGGGTATATGGAGGCAGTCTGGCTTCCTCACCCAGGTGTCTGGGTAACTAAGGGAAGCAGTATCCCATAACCTTGAGAATGGGCTTGATAAAACAGTGTTCTCACAGCCTTGGGACTGGGTCCGATAAACTGTTCCCATAGCCCTGAGTGGGCTTGCATGTGCAGAATCTCACTGTATTATACTATAATACACGGAGGGCACATAAAATGACTCCTTGCTGGCTTTGTCTGTTGCCAGTATATTAAGGGGCTTTCTGCTGCAGAAAAAATGCAAGGGTCATGCTGGGTGCCACACAGAGGTAACAGGTGACATGCAGTGTGACATGCAGCTTGCAGCGTGCATGGACCGCCCACCCTTGAATAGAGGCACGTCAGGCATCCCCACAGCTTCATGAATATTCTTCTGTTTGCCTGAAACTCATGAACCTGTCAGACCTTGAAAGGTCGCAACACAGTTCCCCAGGAAAGGGAACAGCCCATCCATCTAAGGGAGTGAAGGAAGTAAGATCGGGCAGAAGGAGAAGATGAACTGCAAAGCAATCGCAAGAGAGGTTTCAGCCAATCCCTGGGATTCAGAGGGGTCCTTTCTTAAGACAGCAGGGCCAGGCCTTGGTACTCCCCTGTAGCCACCAGTATTACAGAAAGGCTGCCCAAAGGGAGGGGCGTCACTTTGGGCAACACTGCTCCCTTCTGTAGAGGGCAATTCCCAAAGGGGCAGCTGGGAGGTGTCATCAACCCGCGCAGTCAGTAGTAACATTCTCAGGGATGAATATCTCAGCCCTAAAATGAGGACTTAAGGTACTCCACAGCATCCAATACCAACTGTGTTAAGTTTTTGTGTAACTTTTGATAGGTGTTGCAAAGTGGGCCTCTTTTAGAAGAAAATATCAAGACTACCAGAAAGATGTTGAGACAAAGTGAATTAGGTCAAGGCAATTCTAGTCTGGCTGCTGGGAAAATTACAACCATCAGAAGTTTCTGATTTCCTCATGCCTTGTGCCTCCCTGAATATTCAGTCGGCTCCTCAATGCCAGTGAAATCTTTCCCAAAATCACACAACTAGGAAATGCATACCAGTGAGTTAGCACCTCCTTTTACAGCACCCTTCAGGGCATCTGTACCTCAGTGCAGCTCTTTCTGTGCCAGGCAAAGGCGATAGAACACAATTTTAAGAATATAGGCTTTGGATTTAACAGGCATTGGTTCAAATCCCTACTTTGACAATAGCTGTATGGCCATGAACAGAGGACCTATACTCTCAGCTTTATTTTTTTCATTTATAAAATAGGTCCAGTAATACCAATTTCTTTGATTAAGGTAAAGAATAAATGAGATAATACTTGTAAAGGGCCAAAGATGGTACAGTTAATTCCAAGAGCTTAATACATGTTAGCAGTTATTATTTAAATGACAGTAACTTAATATTACTAATAATATTTGTATGAGCATTATTAGACATCAGCCACATCTGTCCTGGCTAGTATGTATTTTTCAGGTGCCAGATGCATGTGGACTTTGGAAGAGTGACAGTCTCTCTGAGATGGATCATATTTTTCTTATAACAACCAAATGTAGTCAGTCATGTGCTCTTTTGTTGTTACTACTCATCACTTGTGAAAGAAATGTTGAGGCACAGAGCCCTTTGATGTCAAACCTTCTAAAAGCCAGGAGTGGCTGAGATGCTCAGGCGATGCCACTAGACTGCTGCCTCCTCGGGAGCAAACAGCGCTGTCTGTGTAAGGCAAGTTCCCTCCTTCGTCATAGGTGGCCTTTAATTTTTGCAATTTGAGTTTTTGCAAATTCTGGTATTCATCAGTTAAAATACCATCTATATATATGAACATTTGTCTTGGCATGGAAAAAAGTAACAATATATATACTTAACATAATTAATTATATTTCAAGGTAAATGCTTTTTTAATTGAATTTATTGGGATGACATTGGTCAACAAAACCATATTGGTTTCAAGTGTACAACTCAATAAAACATTATCTGCATACTGCATCATGTGTTCACCACCCAAAGTCAAGTATCTTTCCATCCCCATTTATCCCCTTTTGGCCCATCTCTACCTGCCCTCACCCCCCTTTTCCTCTGGCTATCACTATACTGTTGTGCATCTCTGTGTATCATAAATAAATAAATAAATATGTACATACACACACATACATACATACATATTTTTTTCTTAATCTCTTCATCTTTTTTCACCCAGTCTTCAACCCACTTCCCTCTGATAGCAACCAATCTGTTCTGTGTATCTATGTTTCTATTTCTATTTTGTTTATCATCTTATTTTGTTGATTAGATTCCACATATAAGTGAGATCATATGGTATTTGTCTTTCTCTGACTGGCTTATTTCACTCAGCTTAGTAATTTCCAGGACCATCCATTCTTTTTTACTGCCAAATAGTATTCCATTGTGTAAATGTATCACAGCTTTTTCATCCACTCATCTACTGATGGGAACTTGGGCCGTTTCCAGATCTTAGCTGTTGTAAATAATGCTGCAGTGAACATAGGGGTGCATATATTCTTTTGAATTAGTGTTTCAGGTTTCTTCAGATATATTCCTAGAAGCGGGATCTCTGAGTCAAAAGGCAGTTCTATTTTTAATTTTTTGAGGAAACTTCATACTATTTTCCACAATCAGCAATCTGCAGTCCTACTAATAGTGCTTGAGGGTTCCCTTTTCTCCATGTCCTTGTCATCACTTGTTGTTTGCCCATTTATTGATGATGGCCATTCTGACAGGCATGAGGTGGTATCTTGTGGTTTAATTTTGCATCTTTCTGAGGGTTAATGATGTTGAGCATCTTTTCCTATGTCCATGGGCCCTCTGTATGTCCTCTTTGGAGAAGTGTCTATTCAGGTTCTTTGCCCTTTTCAAAAAATCCTCACCAGAGTATATGTCCATTGATTTTGAGAAAGAGGAAGGTAGAAAGGGAGGAAGGGGGGAGGGAGGGAGGGTGTGGTTGGGGGAGGAGAGAGAGAGAGCGAGAGAGAGAGAGCAAGAGAGAGAGGCAGACAGGCAGAGAGACAGACAGACAGACAGACAGAAACATGTCAGTTGCCTCCTGCATGTGCCCTGACTGGGGATCAAATCTGTAACAGTTTGGTGTATGGGCTGATGCTCCAGCCAACCAAGCCACCTGGCCAGGGCCCTTTGCTCATTTTCTAAATTGGGTTGTGTGTCTTCTTGGTGTTGAGTTGTATAAGTTCTTTATATATTTTGGAAATTAACCCCTTATCAGATACATCATTGGCAAATATGTTCTTTTAGGGCAATGGGTTGCTTTTTCATTTTGTTGATGATATATTTTTCTGTGCAAAATCTTTTTAGTTTGATATAGTCCCATTTGTTTATTTTTTCTTTGTGTTCCTTGTTTGAGGAGCTATATTGTAAAAAATATTACTACAAGAGATGCCTATTTTACTGAGTATGTTTTCTTCTAGGATTATTATGGTTTTGACTTACATTTAAGTCTTTTATCCATTTTGACTTTATTCTTGTTTATGATGTAAGTTGGTGGTCTCATTTCATTTTTTTCAATGTATCTGTCACATTTTCCCCACACCATTTATTGAAGAGGTTGTCTTTACTCCATTGTATGTTCTTGCTTACTTTGCCAAATATTAATTGGATTTATTTCTGGGCTTTTTGTTCTATTGCACTGACCTATATGCCTGTTCTTATGTCAGTATCAGTCTGGGTTTCCTGTTTTGTTTGTTTGTTTGCTTGTTTGTTTGTTTCAAAATTTTCTTTATTGATTTTTAGAGAGACTGGAAGAGGGGGACACACAGACATGCAGACACATACACACTGCTTTGTTGTTTCACATATTTATGCATTCATTTGTTGATTCTTATATGTGCTCTGACTGAGGATTGAACTGAAATCTTGGTGTATTGGGTCAGTGTTCTAACCAACTGAGCACTTGTCCAGGGCCAGGCTATTTTGATTACAATGGCCTTGTAGTATAGTTTGATATCAGGTAGTATGATATCTCCAACTTTGTTTTTCTTTCGCAATATTGCTGAGGCAGCTCTGGCCTGTGTGGCTCAGTTGGCTGGAGCATCATCCTGTAAACCAAAGGGTTGCAGGTTTGATTTCCAGTCAGGGCACATGCCTGGACTGCCTGTTCAGTCCCCACATCCAGGAGCATGCAAGATGTTTCTTTCACATCAATTTTTCTCTCCGTTTCTCTAAAATCAATAAGCATATCCTCCTGTCAGGGCAATAAAATTATTTTAAAAAGATAGCTAAGGCTATTCAGGGTCTTCTATGTTTCCATATAAATTTTTGGAATATCTAGATCTGTGAAATATGCCATTGGCATTTTAATAGGATTTGTGTTGAATCTGTAGTTTGCTTTGTTTAGTACAGACACTTCAATGATGTTAATTCTTCCAATCAGTGTACACTATATGTTTCCATTCATTTTTGTCTTCCTCAATTTCTTTCTAACTTATTGTATAATTTTCTGAGTACAGGAGGTCTTTTGTCTCCTTGGTTAAATTTATTCCTAGGTTCTTTATTATTATTATTATTATTACTTTGATGCATATTAAATGGGATTGGTTTCTTAATTTCTCTTTCTGGTAGTTCATTACCAGTGTATAAAAGTGCTACTGATTTCTGAATATTAATTTTGTATCCTGCTACTTTACCAAATTTATTTATCAGTTCTAGTAGTTTTTTGATATAGTCTTTAGGGTTTTCTATGTATAGTATCATGTCACCTGTGAATAATGACAGTTTTATTTTTTCCAATTTGTATGACTTTTTTTCTTCTTCTTTGCCTGATTGCTGTGCCTAGAACTTCATTACTATGTTGAGTAAGAGTGGTGAAAGCAGAAATCTTTGTTTTGTTCCTAATCTTAAGGAAAATATGGTTTTTGCACATTGAATGTGATGTTTGCTATGGGTTTGTCATATATGGCTTTTATTATGTTGAGGTATGGGCCCTCTATTCCCACTTTGCTGGGAGTTTTTATCATAAATGGGTGCTGGATTTAAAAAACATATTTTATTTATTTATTTTTATAGAAGGGGGAGAGGGAGAAGGAGATGGAGAGAAATGATGTGCGAGAGAATGGATTGGTTGCCTCTTTCACATCCCCAACTGGGGTCCTGGCCAGCAACCCATGCGTATGCCCTGACTGGGAACTGAACCAGCAACCTTTCTGTCCACAGGCCAGTGCTCAATCCACTGAGCCACACCAGCCAGAGCAGGTGCTGTATTTTATCAAATGCTTTTTCTGCATCTATTGATATCATCATGTGGTTTTTATCCCTCATTTTGTTTATGTGGTGTATCACATTCCTTGATTTGGGAATATTGTACCTAGCTTGCATCCCTGCAATAAATCCCAGTTGATGACAGTGTAAGGTCTTTTAGATGTATTGCTGTATTCAGTTTGCTAAAATTTTGTCGAGGAATTTAGTATCTATGTTCATCAGGGATATTAGCCTATAATTTTATTTCTTTGTAGTATATTTATCTGGTTTTGGAATTAGGATAATATTGGTCTCATAAAATGAGCTTGGAAGTCTTCCCTCCTCTTGGATTTTTTGGAGTACTTTGAGAAACTTATGTGTTAGTTTGTTTTTGGATGTTTGATAAAATTCCCCTATGTAGCCATTGGTCTAGGACTTTTATTTGTGCGGAGTGTTTTTTTATTACTGCTTCAATTTCAGTAGTTATAATTGGTCTATTCATATTTTCTACTTCTTCTTGATTCATTTTTGAAAGATTATGTATTTTTTAGGAATTTATCCATTTTGCCCAGTTTTTCCAATTTGTTGGCATGCAGTTGTTCATATTATTATTTTTTTACAATAATTTCTATTTCTGTGATATTACTTGTTACTTCAACTCTTTCATTTTTGATTTTATTTATTAGGGTCATCATCTGTCTTTTTTTCTTGATGAGTCTGGTAAAAGGTTTGTCAACCTTGTTTACCTTTTCAAAGAACCAGCTCTTGATCTCATTGATCTTTTTTATTGTTTATTCAGCCTCTATGTCATTTATTTCCACTTTTAACTTTATTATTTTCCTCCTTCTACTCACTTTGGACTTTGTTTGTTGTTCTTGTTCTAGTTCTTCAAGATGTAGGGTAGATTGTTTATCTGAGAGTTTTCTATCTTCTTGGGTAGGCCTGTAATGCTATGAATTTCTCTCTTAGTACTGCTATTGCTGTGTTCCATGGATTTTCGGGTTGTTGTATGTTCATTTTCATTTGTTTCCTTGTAGTTTTTGATTTCTTCTTTGATTTCATTGTTAACCCTTTCATTATTTAATATCATGCTATTTAGACTCCATGTGTTTTGAGTGTTTTTCAGTTTTTTCTTGTGATTAATTTCTAGTTTCATAGCATGGTTAGAAAAGATGCTTGATATGATTTCAATCTTCTTAAATTTTTTGAGACTTGTTTTGTGTCCTAACATGTGGTTTGTCCTAGAGAATGTTCCATGTGCACTTAAAAAGTATGTATATTCTGCTGCTTTGGGGTGAAATGCTCTGAAGAGATCAGTTAAATCTACCTAATCTAGTGTGTCCTTTAAGGCCTTTGTTTCCTTGTTGATTTTCTGTCCGGAAGATCTATCAGTTAATGTCATTAGGGTGTTAAATTCCCCTACTATGACTATATTACTGTTGATCTCACCCTTTATGTCCATCAGGTTTTGCTTTATATATTTAGGTTGGGTGCATAATTGTTTACTAGAGTTGTATCCTCTTGTTGAATTGCTCCCTTTATCATTATGTAGTGTTCTTCTTTGACTCTTGCAATGGCTTTTGTTTTGAAGTCTATTTTTTCTGATATAAGTATTGCTACCCCAACTATTTTCTTTTTAAAGACTTTATTTATTTTTTATTTTTAGAGGGGAAGGGAGGGAGAAAGAGAGGGAGAAAAACATCAATGTGTGGTTGCCTCTCATGCACCCCCTACCGGGGACCTGGCCCAAAACCCAGGCATGTGCCCTGACAAGAGAATCGAACCGCTGACCCTTTGGTTCACAGGCCAATGCTCAATCCACTGAGCTACACCAGCCAAGGCTGCTACCCAACTCTTTTTGGTTCCTATTTGCATGGAATATTTTTTCCATTCCTTCACTTTCAGTCGGTGTGCATCTTTTGTTTTGAGATGGGTTTCTCGTAGGCAGCATATATATGGGTCATGTTTTCTTACCTATTCAGCTACCCTATGTCCTTTGATTGGAGCATTTAAGCCATTTACATTTGAAGTTATTATTGATAGGTACTTATTTATTTTCATTTTATTCTTTATACCTATGTCACCCTTTCTCTCTATTTTTTCTTTCTTCTTTTCTTCTTCTTAAAGTAAGCCTTTTAACATTTCTTACAATACTGGTTTGGTGGTAATGAACTCCTTTAGCTTTTTTTTTTTTCCGGTCTGGCAAGCACTTTATTTTGCCTTAAGTTTTAAATGATCCTCTGCTAAGTATAGTCTTGGTTGTAGGTTCTTGCCTTTCATTACTTTGAATATTTCATGCCAGTCCCTTCTGACCTGAAGTGCACCTGTGGAGAAATCAGTTGATAACCTTATGGGAGCTCCCTTGTAAGTAACTGTCTCTCTCTTGCCGCTCTTAAGATTCTCTCTTTGTCTTTAACCTTTGCCATTTTAATTATGATGTGTCTTGCTGCGGGGCTCTTTGGGTTCATTGATTGGGACTTTTTGAGCTTCCTGAACTTATATGACTTTTCCTTTTACCAGGTTAGGGAGTTTTCAGCCATTATTTCTTCAACCAATTTTGCTATCCCTTGCTCACTCTCTTCTCCTCCTGGCATCCCTATGATGCAGATGTTGTTACATGAAGGTAAATATTGACTGAGGTGGACACCAGGGCAGCTTGTATTTCTCTGTTCAATAATTCTTGATGTTAACATCAGCAGAAATCAATGTCTGCTCATTGTATTGTCAAGAACCAAAGTAGGCCACTCTACCTTTTAAAATACATTGTGGTTCTAAAATTAAATTAAAATCCACATCTTGGCATCTCATAGATACTGCGCTCTGCCAAGTTCTTTCTACAGGTGTTAAATATAACATTTATTGGGTTGGTTGCCCCTGCCACCTGCCAGAAGCTATTATTCCTTCACAGATGGGAGAGAATCATTATAAGGTGATAAAAGGTGAGCACAAGCTCCTCAAAGGAGTCAGCCAGAAAGATTGTAGGGCTTAGTCTCATAATAGTGGAAACAACAATCAGCAGTCTGTTCTGATCTTTGACACGAAGGAGGACAAGCAGCTGTTTCTGATTGCCTAAGGCTACTGTTTCCAAAGCAGTTTTTGTGACTCTATAAGTTCAAAGCAGGAAAGGAATGGGAAAAGTTCTGATGAGCCCAGTTTCAGCCACTATAGCATTGCGGCCAGTAAAAGGTTATGAAAAAGCAGGTACAATGGGAGATTCACATGTATGTGTCTGTGTGTGTGTACCTCTGTGGGTATTCCAGGACATTTGGGATTTGGTACATACTAGAATAACTGTAGCAGCTGACTTGGCTGCAAGGAGCCACGTTTAACTCCCACAGAGTGGTACTAGGATGTTAACCCAGAATGAGGTGCTTGTAACCTCCTTGGTGAACTATGCAAGCCTCTGCCTCTATAAACTGTATGGTTACCAGGTGGAAATGTGAAGGATGGGACCAGTGACAAATTTTAAGGGTTTAGGGATGCTGACATCTCCAGAATTGCAGCCAGCCTGGAGAGTTTTGAAGTGGAGGAAAGAAGGCAGCAGCAGCAAAGGTAACCTACACTGAGTTCTATAAGATGACTCTGGTCATTACTAAGATTTTACATGTTACAGGGACTTTTTACACACCTATCTCATCTGCTCTAAATAGAGACATCACTGAATATGGTTGTCTATGTGAATTTCAGTCATACTATAACCCAGACACATATGTGAACCTATGCACATGTGAGCACACACATCATGTGCACACATACATACCTGTGCACTCATCCCTCTGGGAGTATTTATAGAATTACTAGTTCACTGTATGAGGTATACTAGGGCTACATGAATGTGATGCATAGGCCACAGAATTTTTTATTTAAATTAGGTAGACCATAAGAACTATGAAGGCAATGTTTGTTGTCTCTTTTGGCTACTGATATATCCCCAGTACCTAGAAAAGTATCAGCATGTAGTAGGTGCACAAAAAAATACTTATTTAATGATATAGGTAGTATTTCACCACCCCTAATAGCAACACCAACTACTAACTGAGAACAACTACATAAAGACACTGGAGAATTTCACTGGACAATGAGCACTTCCAACTTGGGAAGATACTTTGCATGTTGCTCAGTATGTGATCCTTAATTACTGAATGAATGGATGAACTTTTATATTAGTCTAGTTTTTTACATTAAAAAATGGTATACAACAAAAACTAGAATTCCTTGTCACTCTGGCCATCAGTCTCACTTTCTAGCAGCAACTAGGATTTATAATTTATGTGCCCTTCCAGAAATTTTATTGTGTGTGTGTATCTACACATGTGTAAACACATGGGAACATACTCTACACACCACTCTGCCTTTGTTCTTGCTTTTCAAAAGCCTTGGACATTTTTCCTTATCACATCACATAGATTTACCCCATTTCTTTCAACAAAGGCATAATATTTATAGTATTCTATCATGTAGATGTAACATAATTTATTTAATTATCCTCCAAAGATGGAGATTTGCTTTGTGCTGAGTCATTTGCCATTTCAAACAACATAACAGTGAACATCTTTGTCATGCTCCAAGGGCACCATTGACATAACCTCATTAGAAATGCTGCCTCCCAACCTGACATTGTGTAACATGGTGGCCTTGATCCTTATACTTAATTCTTTGCATACATGTCCAAGTATTTCTGTAGGATAAATTTCTAGAAGAATAATTGCTGAATCAAAGGCTATGTTCAATATACATTTTGATGTCTAATCCCCAAAATGTTTAATGATGTTAAAATGAACCAATTGATGAATCATTTGAGGGAGTCTGTATTAGTCAGGGTTCTTCAGAAAAAGAGGATACATCTATACATGAGGTTTGTCCAGAAAAAGTCCAGCCATTGTTATTATAACTAGAACGGTTTACACAACATTGATGTAACCTGGAAACCAAAGAGATTGGACTGGAATGTGCCCTCATGAACAATGATAACTTCACTGTACTAGTCACTAGGGGTAGTAGACACCATTGAGTGACCATGTGTACTGTGTGGCTATCCCATTCAAAATGACTGAGCAAGCAGAGAGCAATGAATCTGCATTAAATTTTGCAATAAGCTTGAACATTCCTCCAGAAACTATTCAGATGATTCAGAAGACCACAGGTATGGGCAGCTGGTGATTGGCTGTTTCATCACACCAATGCGCCTGCTCATGCATCACGTCTCTTGCAGAGTTTTTTGGTGAAACATCAAATCACCCAGGTGACTAAGCTCCTCTACAGCCCATATTTGGTGCCCCATGACTCCTGGCTTTTTCTGAAACTAAGACCATTGATGAGATTCAAGAAAATACAATGGGGCAGCTCATGGCAATTCCAGCAAAGGATTTTGTAGAGCGTTTTGAACAATGGAAGAGATGCTGGGAGAACTGCGTGAGGTCCTGACATGCCTACTTTGAAGGGGACTGAGGTGTCATTGTCCTATGTACAATGTTTCTTGTATCTTGTATCTTGTCCAATAAATGTCTCTATTTTTCATAGTACATGGCTGGATACTTTCTGTATCCAGAAAAGTATGTTTGTTGATCATATATATATGTATGTATGCATATATGCTATTAGTTCTGTATGTGTGTGTATATAAACATATGTATAACATATATGTGGGAGAGATTTATTGTAAGGAATTGGCTCACATGATTATGGATAATGAAAAGTCCCAAGATTTGTAGTTGGCCAGCTGGCGATCCAGGAGAACTAATGCTATAGTTTCAGTTCAGGACCAAATGCCTGAGAACCGGAGAGCCAAAGGTAGAAGGTATAACCTGAGTCAGAGTCTAAAGACAGGAGCTGCATGTCCCAGCTTGAAGAAAGTCAGGCAGAGAGAGTAAATTCTTTCTTATTCAGTGTTTTGTTTATCTGGACCTTCAACAAATTGGATGAGGCCCACCCACATAATGGAGGGCAATCTGCTTTACTCAGTCTATCAATTCAATTGTTAATCTTATTCAGAAGCACCTTCACATATATACCCCTAATAATGTTTACTCAAACATCTGAACACCCTGTGGCCCAGTCAAGTTGACAGATAAAACTGACCATCACAGGATCATTCCCCAAAAATTAAAATGAGAAATAAATACTACTCACATTTTTAATGCTACTCAAGACTTTTTATTTATTTCTGTTCTGTTTGCATAAGTAAATGCACTAATTCTTGATTTGTCTATGTTAAATTTTTTTTTTAGATTCTTAGTCTTTGAAGTTATAATATTTAGTGTCAGTGAATATATTCCACCTTTTAAATACTCATTAATGTATTACAGTAACGCCAGCCCTCATTCCTGACATAATGCTCACCTATGAAAGTCCAATTTAACCTTCCTTTTACATGTGTAATCTTACAAACATCTGTGGGCATATTATTACATCCAAGGGGCTTTGGGACTGAACCTTTAGAGATTTTCTTATTGATGTTTCTCAGATTTTAGTTCATCCAAATTCTAAATTCATCCTTGATTTTTATTGCTCCAAAGTAATTCAATTTTATTTATAAATTAAGCAAGTGGTCTTTGATCACATACTCTTTGCAAAGCCTGATGCAGTCTGTTGAATCTGCCAGGTGCCTTTTGTGTTTTAAAAGCAGTAGCTATTCTAGAGACAGCTTGACCTTACCGTGAGAAATAGCATTTTATCATGAAACTTGGCAGAGCCTTCAATTTCCTCCTGTTTAATATCTGTCCGTCATTCCTATTGTCCAGGAAACATTCTCTCTGGTCTCCATGTGAAAGTTGTTATCTCTGGTGGCAGATATGACTTGTCTGGGGCCAGATCATCCCCATCCCACAGATCAATCATGGTGCATTGCGGGATCCCTGTGGAACACCAATCGTGTTCTTTAAATTGTGGCTGGAAAGTTAATGATGCAATAGAAAGACACTGTATGCCTTGCACATACCATTAATTTACTGTGCATTCCCACTAAATTATGTGCCCACTTCTCTGACCCTGCTTCTGAACCCGGTGGGCATAAAATAGAGGCCAAAATGAAAGAAAGGGTTCTTGTTTATCATAGTGTGGTTTGAACTGGAAGGAATTTTAGCCTTTGTTTAATTATAACTCTTCATTATAAAAACCAGAAAACTGAGGCCCAGAGAGGTGAACTGACTTGGCTTAGACTACCCAGCTCATTGTTGTCAGAGCTGGAGCTGAAAAGTATATATTTTTATTAATTAATTTAACTGAGATATAATTTGCATACCATAAACTACACAGAACCAAAGTGTCCAGTTGATGCATTTTGACAAATGTACATGTATCTGTGTAACCATTGTCAACTCGCCAAGAAAGATAAAGAATGTATTATTATTTTCAGAAATATTTCACATGCTTCTTTCTTGTTGGAAAGGAGGTTTTTGATTCCTGACCTAGTGTTTTTTGCTACCACTGACCCTTTCACTAGGGTATAGGTACACACATCATTTGGTGAAAAAAGCCCATGGCTGGAAATAGGGTATATAGGTTCTTATTCTAGTTCTTGCTCAATTAACTATATGATGTTAGGCAGCAATTTCTCTTAGTCATTGTCTCTAGGTATTATAGGATGTAATATGAGTTGGGGGGACAGGTTAAAAAGGTGATAAAGCTTACTTTTCGTTCTTCCTACCCTTGTTTTCTGAGATCCTTCTTATAGCTCCAGGGCTATAAAGTGTCAATAGCTCTACCTAGCTTCCACTTCATTCTTTACTTGGTTTTGAGCTATCTAGACATCATTACAAAGTGAGCTGAGTAGTTCATTTATGTCAAGGTATTAATAGTTTTATTCCTGACAGTGCTTGTTTTTAATAATCATAGTGACTTCTATAGTTATCGGGACCTACACTATGTTGGGCGTCTGTTTAGTACTCTATAAACATTGCCAAAATGGGTGTCACCAATAGGAGTCCTGTAAAGTTGTTGGGTTTTTATATAGGCTAATTTGAGGCTCACAGAGGCTACGTCACTCACCCACAGTTGCACAGCAAGTAAGTAGCAGTTTGCATCGGGACTAAGATCTGCCCAACTCCAAAGTCAGGACACTTTCCATTGTGCTATCCTGCCTCAGGGAACTCTTGAAGATGATAATGCCTTCACCCAAAGGAATGACTCTTTGAAGGTGAAATTTGAGGTAGCGTATCGTCCTGGAGGAAGAATGACATCTGACCAGGGAGCTAATGGACAACTTATGCATCACCCCAGGACCACAGTGAGAAGTCAGAGAAAACCCTGTGAACAGTGCACTACTCTTTGCATGAGAGTGACTATGTTTAACCATGTTTGGGACAGCCCTATGCTCTGGGGCAGATGTGTTCTGGAGGGCAAGCAGAATAATTTACAGGTAATGTTGACTAAAAAAGTGAGATTCCGGGCCAGATTGTATTACTGTATTAACTACAACAAAAGGGAAAGGAGTCATCACCCACTCATTCGAGGAAGTGACTCTAGCTAGGGACCTCGTCCTTGCTAAAGCAGTGTTATATCCCTCTCCTCACAGCAAAAAGAGAGGTGCCCTGGCTTAAGGGTATGAACTGAATCTTATTCACAAAGAAAATGCTTTAGAGGGTCTTGCCTGAGAGACTACTGGAGTGTTAGTTGGGACACCTAATTTCATTCATATATCTTTGCTTTTCATTGTTTGATTTGTAAGTTTAGCATAATACTTATTTTGAAAAGCCCTCTTGACTTTTAAAAGTTTTTATTAAGTGGTACAGAGGAGACTGTGAGAAATAAAAGCAGCTCAAATAGCTAGAGGCACCAAAGTAAGTACAGCACATATAATTCAGAACATATTTCTCAGTACGGGGGATAAGCAGGCCCCAGGAAAAACAACTGAAGACTATTCCACTGTGCTGTTTAGGGGGAGAGGTCTGGCTCTGTCTCAAGAGCATCCCTAACTCTAGCCTACTCCTGATTGAAGACCCTTTTTTGGTAACTTCTCGATCTGGGACCTGCTGAGAGACAGTCTTGGGTATGATATCAGAGTGCAGTCCTTAGTTTTGTTGGTAACACATAGATACACACCGCCCTTTGGCCAATGCCTGCAGGCAGTTCTGGAAATGCCTTCTCATTGCTGAGCTGGACTGAGTCCAGAGACAAACCCTGGCCCCTGAACTTTGGAAATGCAGAGGCTTTGTAGACTTGATTAGTTTTGGTGCTGATGAACTCCCACCCCCGCCTTCTCATTTGTTAAAGAAAACTGCCTGAGGTCAGAGGCCTGAAACTTCATAAAAGCAGATCGTATACCAAGCAATTTCATGTACAAGATAATGGACGCTTTGAGGGTTGCTTGGCTATAGAAGTCTACACCCAGCCTGTGGTTTTGCCTGGTCAATGGGGCATAGAAATCTGGTTGCCTTTGCCTCAATAGTTTTAACCTTTAGTGGCACAGGGTTGTTAATACAGGATGCTTGTCAGAGTCAGAAAGAGACAGGGAGTTTGGGTCAAGTTGTGTTTGTTCACTCAGGGATCAAAGATGAAACTGAGTCTTGGGAGGTGGCTGCCATACACAGGCTGACACAACTTTCCAAAGAGCTAATTGACTCTTGACCAAGCCAACAAACCAACAAACCTCTAAGGACTGGAGCTCTGAAGGAGTGAGAGGACCTCATGGCTCAGCCCAAGGTGTCATTGTTTATCCCTGCTTAATGTGTAGAAAACAGAGCTTGTTTTGTGCACCATGGGATGTGCTTTTCTTTTAAAGTTCGCAAAAGCTTTCTGTGTTTCACCAAACAAAGAATATTCATTTTTAGATGATTTCTAGGAATATTTATTTAGGACCAGTTCATTATTTTTTTGTTTGTTATTTTTTATTGAGATATAATTGACATATAACATGATATTAGTTTCAAGTGCACAACATAATGATTGAATATTTGTACACAATGTGAAATGATCAGCATAATAAGTCTAGTTAACATCTGTCATCATACCTGGTTATAATTTTTAAAAGTTTTTAATTAATTAATTTAAAAATTAAATTTATTGAGGTAACATTGGTTAGTAACTTTGGTTAGTAACATTATATAACTTTCAGGTTTACAACATTATAATTCTACACCTGTATACTCTATTGTGTGCTCACCACCCGAAGTCTAGCTTCCTGCTGTTACTGTATATTTGACCCCCCATTGCCCATTTCACCTTCCCTCCATCCCTTTTCTCCTCTGGTAACCACCATTCTATTGTCTGTATCTGTGAGTTTGTTTTGTTTGCTACTTTTTCTTTTAAATTGCACACATGAATGAAATCATATTTTTTTGGTCCTTTTCTCTCTGACTTACTTCATTTAGCATAATATTCTCAAGTTCCACCTATGTTGTCACAAATGACAATATTTCATTTTTTATGGCTGAGTAGTATTCCATTGTTTATTCTTTTGACCACTTCATCAAGTGTTGTTTCCTGGAGCCTGTGGCACAAATGCACAAGGACAAGCTGAACTGCATAATGCCACACTTAACCCTTCAGTCCTGCTTTGGTCCTGATCATCTCCCCTCCAAATGCCTTGGTCCCATGAAAACCAGTAGGTGGCTAACGAAAGAAATCTCCCTACACAGAGACAGGCTAACCCAGGATAGAGTTCACTTCAATGACCATCTATAAGAGGCATGGCTATTGGTTACCATCCCGTGCTCTCTAATACCAGAGATGAGGAAAGGTTCTTGGTTTTACCCAGAATATGCTCCACCATGCCTCAGCCATCATGTTTCCATGCCCTCACAAGCCAAAAGGACCCAAGGTGACTTGTGAGCTATTTTTAATTTGGAGATCAATGTCTGAGGGACCTTACACAAAGAGCCCAGTGTAATTTTAGTGGTCACAGGCCAACCTCAGGTTTTCCTCTTGTTCCTTAGCCGTATCCCTACATGACCTTGAGAAAGTAAGTAACCCAAAGGAGGGCACTACTGGGTGTTGCCTGAGCTTTATTGATGTAAGCAAAACTGAATACAAAGGCTGCATTTCTTTTTTTATTTAAAGGAGCTATAGGGTGAACCAGAACAAGCTTCTTCTATAAAGATAAAAATCTCCATTTTCATCCCCGCTGTGAATCTAACTTCATGAACATGACAGTTCAAGCTTACACTGAACACTTTATGAAAAGGGGGATATTTTACAAAATGACCTCGCTTATTTATTTTTTAACCAAGAACAGCATTAACCCTCTAGGGGTTAAATCAAACTTCTCAGATTTAAAACACAACTCAAATAGGAGCACTGCTAGTTTATTTATTTTTCTCTAGATTCAGAATTCTGAATTTTTTAAAAAAGAAAACTGTGCTTTAGTTTTCTCTGAAAATGACCTTTTTGTGCCCCAGATTTCTAACTCAGAGATAAAATTGGTTTCTTTGAAGAGACTCAGAAACTAATTTTTAAAACCTAAGGCTCATCAATAAGTGACACAGTTCTTTGAGTACCACTTGGGTACGTATGCCCCCTAGTTCAAGAAACCAAAATATTTTTTCAAAACAAAACCATTCATTACCATTCAATGCCCATCATTGGACAATCCACGTTACATACTTTTTGCTCTTTTTGACCATGAAAACTTCACTAATTCTGATCAATTAACTGGAAAGTTCATTTTTAATCTGTAAAATATGAATAATAAAGAATTCTTAGAGGTAATTTGTGTTTTTAAATATGTATTCTAATACTTTGTAATAAGCTCAAACGATAAACAATATTTCTTGAGACATATTTTCACCTCAGCCCCCCAAATCTTGATATGCATATTTTGTTTTATTGTTTATAGTTTTGGAAATTAAATACAAAACAATATGAGGCGTAATAAACAACCTATATACCCACTGTCCATTAATGTTTTATTATATTTGCTTTTAGTCCTTTGTAATTAAAAAAATAAAATATTACGGATCCAACTGAAGTCCTGTTTGTTTCCCATTCTCTATCTTACCCCATTCCCAGAGACAGTTGATGTTATTATGAATCTAAGATGTATTCTTAAATTATTTAAAAATAATTTGATGTGCCTACTTATGTGTCAAAATACAATATGTACTAATTTTTGTATGTTTTTTAAACATCCATGAGGAACACTTTACTGTGCATTTTTTCCTATATATATCATCTTATAAGTCGCTTTTCACATTCAACATTGGTTTATCCATGAATACCTGTAGTAGTGGATCAGTCTTATTTGTTCATATTATTTATGGTGTGTGACATATTTGGGATTATACCATTTTAGTTTGTTTTTGTTTGCTTTTGTGTTTTCATTTTGTTTACCATTTTTTCTCTTCTCATTTTTTTATTGAGTGGTTAAGTTTTCTTTATTTCCCTTTCTTTATTAGTTTGAAAATTATACATTCCATTTCTAGTTTTTTAGTACGTATCTTTAGAATTTTGTAATACACAACTCACATTCTTTTTAAATAAATGTTGATGTTAATTTATATTCTCATTCTAAACAGGCAAGGAATCTAGCATATTTTTTAAATTTTAGAAAAGGTTTTATTTAGTTTATAGAGAGAAGTATCTATCAGTTGCTTCTGTGCCACTACCCTGACTGGGAATTGAACCAGCAACCTTTCAGTTCACAGGCTGGTGTTCAAGCCACTGAGCCACACCAGCCAGGGTAAGGAACTTAGCACCTTTTATTTTTACCAGAAACAACTTTCTTCAGTCTCCCATATTACTATTGTCTAGAGTCTTAGTTCTATCTTATTAAATACAAAATAATGGTTATTATTGTTAGTTAACATATTTTTGTCATTTTTTCCCCTTACCATTGCAATTAAATTCCATCTTTCATTCTGGCTTCCTGTTCTTTCCTGAAGTTTCTTTTTCAGCAGTTTTTTTGGTGCATGTCAGTTAACTCTTTTGGGCTTTAGATGTATAAAAATGTATTTATATTACTTTCACTCTTGAATAATCAGTTCTCTGTGGATAGAATTTTATTGTCAGTTTTTCCCTTGAACACTTTCAATATGTAATTTATTCTCTTCTGGTATCTGTTGCTTCCAAGGAGAAGTTTGCTGTTAGCAGCCATTCTGAATGTGTGATTTTTTCACTTTGAAATAATCTGCTTTCTCTTTCTGTTTGATTTTCCCGTACTATTTTGTGGTTTCACTACAATGTGTCCATGTTTGGAATTGTTTTAATTTATCCTGCTCGTGACTCAGTGTGGTTTTTATTTATTTTTTAAAATATAATTATTTCTTTGGTTCTGGAAAATTATCATCTGTTATATCTTTAAATATTGTCTGCTAATTTCTCTATTCTAATTCTTCTGAACTTTCTCCTAGAAATATATTGAACTGTCTCCTTTCTTTCTTCCATGTCACTTAGTATCTTGTTCATATTTTCTTTATTTCTTATTTTTCCTTCCAATATTTGCTGTATCTTTTTCAGTTTTCAGTTATTAATTCCCTTTTCAGTTGTTTCTCTCTTTTATTTAAATAAGCATATTTTAATTTCTTGGTTTTCTACTCAGTTCCTTTTCAAATTCAATTGTTCTTTTTTCATAATCTCCTATTCTTGGGTTAGAGATTTGTACTTTTAAAAAATATATATTTCCTGCTGTTTTAATATCCTGTCCTGAAAATCTTATCACCCACATTGCAGTGTGACCATCAGGGCTTCTAGGAAAGGGATGGGAAATGCTCAGTCTTTATTAAAAAAGATATTAATCAGCTTTTTTCATACAGTTAGATTTTGTTTGGATCCACAACAAGAAAATAAACTTGAAGTCTAGGCTCCTTTAAATGTAGAAAAGTTGTTTCAATCATTCTTAAAGTCTAAGCAAGAAGCCAGAATCAGAAAGTACGAGATTATTATTTAGAGAAAGTGAAAGCTCAAAACCTCCTACCTCAAGGCCTTGGGTATAGGCAGGACCAACAATGTGGGTGTGCAATCTGTGTAGTCACACAGGCCTGTGCTAGAAGGACCCTGTGCTTGGTTTAATGCTTTTCTGTCACCATCTGAAATGTCTAATAATTTTTTAACAAGTGGCCCTTATTCATTTGCACTGGACTCCAAAAATTATGTAGCTGGATTTGGTACTAGGTGAAATCCGAAGAGATAGGAGAGACAGTAACAGAAAAACAGACCTTTTTTAACCTCAGAGCATTATGGGTAGAAGAGGCAGGAGAGACAGTGAGTGAGACATAGGGATTTTGCTTCCTCCTTGGCCAAGGAGGGGAGGATATTATATGACTTGAGAGGAACATTGAAAGTAGGGTCCTTTTGTCCCATTTAACAACTTGGATTCTGTAAGAATTCAATCCCCTACCTCTAAACCAAGGTAATAAAATAATCTAAAAGAGACTTTAAAGTAAAAATGTTTTTAAGATTTTCAAAAAGATATCACAATAGGATTGTAAATTTACTCATGCTGTACTCAGGTATACAGAGAAAATGTAGTTTAAGGAAATTTTCTATTAATTATCTAAATTTCATTCCCATCCATATAGATGTGGGAAGAAAAATCTAAAATTTAAGTCAAAGGTAGTAAACCTGGTTCAGTGCAATAACTGAAACAGGTTGTTTAAGTTTAATATTTCTTCTGCCTAGTTTCTCAGATTTCCGCCAGTTCTCCCTTTCTTATTGCAGGTGGAAAGTGTGCCTGGGAGGATTTAGCAAATATGACCATGTGGTGGATGTTGAAGTATGGAAACCACTTCCTGAAGATGGTGAGCTGGCAAAATAGTAACCTGGGTCCCCGATGACATTGTGAAGATGCCATACAGCACTGGATAGCCTACCTCCTGTGAACTTCTTTTAGGTGAGAGAGAAATATATTTCTGTTTTAAGTGACAATTATTTTAAATGTTTTCTCATATGCAGACAAACTTAATTCTAACTAAATATCTATACACACTTAGGCTGATTCTACTTTTTTGCTGTTATAAGCTATGTTACAATTAGTATATTTCTCCAAACATTTGTCTGAGAAATTTTAGAATATCTTCCTAGAACTTATCAATTAAAAGACTTATGATCATTTTTATTGTTTTGTGAAATATCTTACCTTACTTGGGAAGTCATAACTAGTGGGAATTGTCATGGGCAATGAACAAATTGGGTAGGAATACATATCCTGAAGGTGTGGAACACTGACTGAAGGTGTTGTGCTGGGAAATGGTTGACATAATATGGAAAATATATTTGAGAGCCAGATATCCCCATGTCAAGCTAAATGCCACTTTGCTAGAATGGCTAGGGAGTCCAAGTCAAAATTATAAAAGATAACTCAATAAAATAGCTGTGTTTCAAGTGTTATCAGGTAATTATTCTTAGGAATTTCTTTTGAATTAAGTTGTAAATAAATAAATTTTAAAAAAATGCTGTGATACTGGGCCCCTTTCCTTCCATGATTTTTAGTTCACCCTGGATTATGGGAGGTTCTTATTGTTAGTGGATTATGTAAATCATTAGTTCCCAAACTTCAGCACATTTAAAAATCCATCTAAAAACCTTTTAGAAAATGTAGAATTCTGCGCTTTATGTATTCTGATTCAATCGGTCAGGGGTGGGGTCCAGAATAAGCATTTTTGTAGGCCTCCCACCCTGAGAGCGCTTATCCAGATGTTTTAATGATTTTTTACGCGATTGGTTGAAATCCCATCCATCAGTAAATCTTCTTACCTCACTGTTAATCTTTCCAGAGAGCTGACCAAAGTTGGACATAGAGGTGCAATTCAGATTGGCAATTCAGGCCCTTTTCATCAGTTGATTGACATTTTGTGGCTCTGGATTTAAAGTAATAGCTATACATATGAATAATGGATATGATATTTTAGGAATTATTTAATGTATTTTTGATTCCCCTTAAGTCAAGATGCCATATGGCTCCTCATCCTTTTAATCAATGAGTTTCAATGCTTCAGGGACAGGGTAGTCACTGGCTAGAACACCAAAGTCATTGCTCTGCTCTGATTGTCAAATGAAGCTTTTAATGTACTGTGTCCCCAGGGAGAAAGTGCTGTTGAAAGCTAGGCTGCATCAAAAGAAAAAAGGAATTTCTAAATTTCTAAAACGCCTTTTATATATCATTTATTTATAATTTTATTGGATTCTTATCAGAGAATGAGGTCTGTAAAATTTCTGCTTTCCATATTTTGTTTTATAAGTATATTTTATTGATTATGTTATTAGTTGTCCTAATTTTTCCCCCTTTGCCCCCCATCCACCTGGTACCCCTTTCCTCCAGCAATCCACACCCACCCCCCTTAGTTCATGTCCATGGGTCATGCATATAAGTTCTTTTGCTTCTTCATTTCCTATATTATTCTTAATATCCTCCTGTCTATTTTGTACCTGCCAATTATGCTTCTTAATTCCTGAACTTTTTTTCTCCTATTCTCCCCCTTCCCCCTTCCAGCTGATAACCCTCCAAGTGATCTCCATACCTATGATTCTGTTCCTGTTCTGGTTGTTTGCTTAGTTTGTTTTTGTTTTTGTTTTTTTTAGATTCAGTTGTTGATAGTTGTGAATTTGTTGCCTTTTTAATGTTCATGGTTTTGATCTTCTTTTTCTTAAATAAGTCCTTTTAACATTTCATGTAGCAATGGCTTGGTGATGAACCCCTTTAGCTTTATCTTATCTGTGAAGCACTTTATCTGCCCTTCCATTCCACATGTTAGCTTTGCTGGATAGAGTAATCTATGTTGTAGATCCTTGCTTTTCCTTACTTGGAATACTTCTCACCAGTCCCTGCTTGCCTGCAAGGTTTCTTTTGAGAAATCAGCTGATAGTCTTATGGGAACTTCTTTGTAGGTAACCCTGTTCTTATCTTGCTGCTTTTAAGATTACCTCTTTATCTTTAACTTTTGGCATTTTAATTATGATATGTCTTTGTGTGGTCCTCTTTGGGTCCAACTTCTTTGGGATTCTCTGTGCTTCCTGGACTTGTATGTCTATTTCCTTTGCTAAATTAGGGATGTTTTCTTTCACCATTTTTTCAAATAAATGTTCAATTTATTGGCCTTCCTCTTCTCCTTCTGGCATCCCTATGATTCAAATGTTGGCAGGTTCAGAGATGTCCCAGGCTTCTTATTCTATCCTCATTTTTCTTTTTTTAATTCTTGTTTCATCTTTCTGTTCTGGTTGAATGTTATTTCTACCTTTGTCCCAAATCATTGATTTGAATCCCAGCTTCCTTTTCTTCACTGTTGGTTCCCTGTAGTTTTTTCTTCATTTCACTGAGTGTAAACTTCATTTCTTCCTTTATGTTGTTGCTGTACTCAATGAGTTCTTTAAGCATCCAGATCACCAGTATTTTGAACTCTGCATCTGACAGGTTGACTATCTCTGTTTCACTAGTTCTTTTTCTGGAGTTTCTTTCTGTTCTTTCATTTGAGCCATATTTCTTTGTCTCCTCGATTTGGAAGCCTCCCTGTGTTTGTTTCCATGTATTAGGTAGAGCTGCTTTGAGTCCTTGTAAAAGGCATCCGTGAACTGTGTGGCTCGGAGCCTTAGGTAATCGCCAGGGTAGGGCAACCCACTATACCACTTTGTGGCTCTGTGTCAGGGGAGGGCTCAGAGAGGGGACAGTGCCACTGCCAGGCTTCTGGGGGTTTGCCTGGCACTCGCTCCATTTCTAGTCACTTCACCCACTCCCTTTATGTGACTAGTGCCTTTCCAGCTGTTGCTGTGGTGTTGAATCCCAAAGTGGGGGTGTTTGCATATTTTAAGACCTGCAGTGTCTTTATGTGGAGTTTCCTGAAAACCTAGCAGTTTCTTCTGCTGGCCCAAGCCCCACTGGTTTTTACCAGTGGATTTAGCCAGAAGTTATGGGGATTTATCTTCTTAGCACTGGAACCCTAGCTGTGCCACCTGGCCTGGGGCTGGGATCACTCATTTCCAAGGTATCGCTCTTGATTTTTATCCACCACACATGAATGTGGGACCACATGTGCCCATTCCACTGCCACCATTGCCTCTCCATGCCACAGTGTGTCTCCTCTCCTCGCTGCCCTGTCTCTGCGTCTCTGCCCCTCCTACCCATCTGGATGAAGGTGGCTTCTTTAAATCCTTGGTTGTTGGATTTCCATACAGTTCAATTTTCTGACAGTTCTGGGTGTTATTTGTTTTGAGATTTGGTTGTAATTCTTTTTGTACTTGTGTGAGGAGGCAAAGCACGTCTACCTACACCTCCATCTTAACAAGACGTCCTTTTCATATTTTCTTTGCAGCCCTGTACATGATTGATTTTTATAATATGTTTTCCTTTAATGGATGTCAAACTCTTTGGCAATTAAAACAAATGCAGTAATTGAAACAGAAATATTCAGTTTCTCTGTATTTTTTTTCTCCTAGATCTCACTGATTTGAAAGAAGTATAATAAAATCTCCTACTATAACTGTACTTTATCTGCTTCTTTTATAACTTTCATAGTCATATTGTGCTGTGATGCTTAAAAACAACAATAACAAGCAAATTCAAGAATATAATCCCTGGCCTTTTACTTCACATCCCCAAATTCACACTCCCCAGAGGCAATTGCTTTCAATTCTGCTTTGTCTGGTGGTTACAACCATATTTAAAAACTAAATGTAACTTCGACTTTTAAATTTTAAATATCTGTTGACTTTTTACTTTGGAAAATGAGTTTTGGAAGAAATGGAAATAAACACTTATATTCGGTTTGCCATACTTAAAGTCTTTAAATAGGGGGAAAATGAGGAATAAAGGCAAGTGGTGCTATATGTGCACCTCGGCTCCTTCTCTGCAGGTGAAAACCTTAGTATTAGAAATAGTAAGATGATATTAAAAAATATTTATTGAGTGCCTATTGTTCTAGCAAAATGCCTTCGTGAGTCTGCATGCTACTGAGAGAGCCCAGACAGTAAACAAATATGTAAAATACCTGTCAACTGTGAAAAAAAATGCTATGGGGAAAACAAAGCAATGCAATGGGGATAGCATAAGGATTGGAGGTGGTCTTGTGGTATTTAACTAGGGTCATTAAAGTAGGCTTGACTGAGACAGCAACATCTGTACAATGCCTGAAGCAGGTGAAGGAACTGACTGAGGGTGTTTTAAGAGCAGAATGAAGGAAGGGAAGGAGTGGGAAATAAGATCAATTAGGCAATGATAGGGCCCAGTGGCAGGGAAGGGTGAGGAGATTGTGTAGGACCTCGTAAGCACTTTAGCATTTACTCTGAGATGGAAACTTCTGGAGACTTTTGAATAGAGGAATGACCTTTTTGATTTTAACTTAAAGAGATAATTCTGGTTATTATATTGAGAATAGATTGAAGGGAGACAAGAGTGGAAGCAGACCAGTCAGGTGACTAATGCCATAATCCTTGTGAGAGATAAGTACGAGTTGGACTAGAATCACAGTGACAGAGACAAGAGAAGTATGAATTCCGGATATATTTTGAAGGCAGAGCCAATAAGATTGCTAATGGATGAGATTTGGCAGTCTGAAAGGAAGAGACAGAAATTTTGGCCTGAGGAACTGGAAGGAGAGAATTACTTCTTGCATTGAGGAAGGTTGTAGAAGGAGCTGGTTTTAGGGGGAAAGGTCAGAATTTACTTTTGGATGGGTTAGGTTTGAGATGCCTATTGGTGTTGGCCATCCCAGTGACACTGTGGACTAGACTTTGGAACTTGGAATTTAGAGTTCATGGGAGAAGTTTAGACTGAAAGCGAAACTTGGGAATCATTGTACGGATCCTATTTAAAGCCAGGAGAATAGATGAGAACACCAAGGGGATGAGTGAGTGTGAAAAAGAAGACAGGAGGCCCTGGCTGGGTAGCTAAGTTGGTTGGAGCAGGGGTACCCAACTCCCCTGTCTAAAAGGGGCCTCAAGTGAATCCACTTGAGCTCCACCTCCTGTCTCCACCGCTCCCCCTTGTCTACAGCAGGAGGTGAGGGCGGGTGACAGCTTGAGCTCTGCCTTCTCCCCCCTGCCCCCATCTGTGGAAAAACTGCCTTCCACAAAACCAGTCCCTGGTGCAGAAAAGGTTGGGGACCCCTGGGCTAGAGCATCCTCCCCAAGGTTGTGGGTTCCATTTCCTGTCAGGGCACATATAAGAATGAACCAGTGAATGCATGGGTGGGTGGAGCAATGAGCTGATGTTTCTCTCTTTCTTTTCCTTCCTCTTTCCTCTCTCTAAGATTGATAAATTAAAAAGAGAGAGAGCAGGCAGGAGAAGAGAAGAGAAGAAGCCTAAGGACTGAGCTCTATGTCCCTTCACACTTAGATGTCAGAGGAGGAGTCAGAGAAGAGTTGATAATGAAGTCAGAATAAAACCAGGATTTTCAGGAATCCACGTAAAGAAAGTATTTCAAGGAGAAAACTCAATCAACTTTGCCAAATGCTGCTGATATGTTAAGTATGATTAGGACTGAGAATTGGCCACTACATTGATCAATATGGAGGTCATTAGTGACTTTGAAAAGAGTAATTTCAGTTGTGGCAGGTAGAAGGAGGGGAACTATGGAGGAAGTTCAAGTGGCGAGTACACCAAATCTTACCGGGAGCATTGCTGTAAAGGAAAGCAGAGAAGTATGGTGGTAGATGGCAGGGGGATGGAAGAGAGTGTGGTTCAGTGTAGTAGAGGAAATTGTAGTATGTTTAAGTGTTATGGTATTGAATCAGTAGAGAGAGAAAAAGGTGGTGAGAACTGCCGATGATGGGATCTAATGCTGAAGTGGAGAAGTTGTCTTTAGTTATGAGAATGAATTGCTTGTTCATAGTAACAGGAGGGAAGAGCTGGGTAAAAGTGGTGGGTGCTTGTCTATCAGTTTTCATATTCTCAATGAATTAGATGGCCTTTCATCAGCTGAAAGTGAGTATGAATTAGGAAGTACTAGGGGTTTGGGGAGAGGAGAGAATGTATGAAATAAATCATGGATAGAGTGCTAGAGTAAATGATCTAGGGCAGCATTAAGTCCTACTTGAGTTCAATGACATCAAATTTAAAATAAGACCACTATTCATAATTGTGAGTTTTTCTCCAGCCACACTGAGCTGTGCACATTCTAAACTAGGGTAGAAAGACAGATTGAACCAGGGTGAGATGTTGCCAGACAATTCTGAGTTTGGAATTCAGAGTAATGGAGCTTATCCTTCACTTCCCTGGGTGTAGTCTGGGAAAACTTTAAGCTCCAGTGTTGCCAGAGTGCTACATTGGAAATGGCTAAAGAAGGGTGGAGATGGGAAGAGAGCAGTCTTGACTCATAGAATGTAGCACATGCCTTTGGAGTCACAGAATTCAACTAGGAAAATCTGTCCCCTCAAAGGGAACATAAAAATGCTAAGGGAATCAATGGACCAGAAGAGATAAGAGAACATCTGAATTACAGATAAGCAGGATTTACAGTCAAAGGATAATAGACTCTCCCTGTGGGTGTTAGTGCAGTTTCCAAAAGAATCAGGTAGGATCCCTACAATAGTAAACAGGTTCAAGTGTCCAGAGAGAACATAAGCAAAGACAATTGCGAAAACATGGAGATCAGCAGGTGGGTCGCTCCTCCTGCCCTCCTGCCCTCCAGCCACCACAGGTACATGTAAGCACACACAGAAGGCCCAGGAGCCTTCTGGGTCAATGAAATGGGGAAGGGAGATAATTCTGAAAGATGGAGCACTTCTCCCAAAGACACTGGGCTGAGACAAAATAATGTTTCATACTGGAATTAATTGAGTTATATTTAATTGATATGTTGAAATCTTCCTCTGCTTCTCTCACTTCTATCCATTTGCCAGACTAGGAGTTCAAAAGTCAGATGATGTTACTTGTGGGAAGTAAAGGAAAGCAACACAATTTTTTTTCATTTGATTTTTAATTCATAAACTTCACTCGAGTATAGATATTTTGGATTATTTAGGGATTTAAAACATACATATTATTTCTATTCCCCTGAGGTAATTAAAGTTGGCTGTGTAAGAAAATAGAAGTATGAAGAAGTCTAGAGAAAAAGAAATAGATTCAGACATTCTAGGGGAATACTAATCTCATACTAGATCAAGCCATAAAGATCTTGTAAATTCACCAGTGAACAAGCAGCAAAGACACTTATCACCGGCTGGTGTTAGATCTTGACTTCTTCCCATCTTTGTATCTTGATCAACATGAGAATGTCTGCTCCAAGAATTCCACTTTACCACCAAAAACATGCTGTTCGTCTCTTTCTCCTCCCTCCCTCCCTCCCTCCCTCCGCCCTTTCCTTCCTCCCTTCCTTTCATTCAAAAAAATTGCATGGAGCTTCCAGCATCACATGCTTTAGGGAGATTTCTAGTTTTGCCCTTAGACCCTAGGGTGCATAGGTGAACTTCCCTCCCCTCACCACCACTTATTAGCCATTGTGCTGCATCTTAGATGTCACCTGCACCTGAATGGGCCATGTCCTGTGGTTTGACAGTGTTGCAGCTGTTTGAGGATTTTGCCTTTTTTCAGTCCAAGCCATAGGCCACTGTAGCTCTGGAGAATCATCATACCCTAACAGTGGAGGTAAAAATGAGGGCAAAGTGTATTTTCCAAGGACTTTGTTCGGTGTTCAAAGTTGTGTGTTCATCAGTGACCTGGTGAGCAGACAAGAGTAACTGGGAAACTGCGGGCTGGAATCCAGTGCACTGCCACCGGAGAGGATGGGTCATCCAGGACCTTAATGGGCCACATCTCCATCTTTACCAAGAGCCTAGCATGATGAAGTGTTTCACCTCAGAACTGGAACTGTTTCTTGTTAGCTGGCATCTGGATTTGGACAAATATATTATCCCTGCTTTCCTCTCAAAGTTTAATTGTGCCAGGTTGCTGTATAGATCAGTGACAATGTATTTAAAGCAGGGGGCATATACGAGGTGCTCAATAAATACTCACTATTCACAGAAACAATGAGAGTGGCATTAGCCTAAGCCAGTAGTTTTCAAAGATTTTCTCAAAAGTCCATGGTTAAAAAGGGAAATTTAATTTAGAGCAATAGTTTTCAAATATGGCTATGCTTAGACTATTCTGTGAACCTTGTTAAAAAACATTGTAGTGTCAGCCCTAGACATTCTGATTCCCTAGCTTTGAGGTAGGGAGTGGGCATCTATGGAGTTTGACAAGTTCCACAGGTGATACTGATGCACAAACCAGTCATTCTTAGTCCTGGCTATATGTTAAAATATTGGGGAGCTTCAAAAATTATAGATGACAGGGTCGCACTCTGGATTAACTGAATCAGAATCTCTGGGCAGGAAGACATTGATGTTTAAAAAGCTCCCCAATGAGATTCTGATGTGTCACTGAGACCTACAGTTTGGCTTATATTGTCGTCGCCTAAGGTGCTTATAAAAAATCCAATGTGCAGGCCCTACTGATGGCATTCTGAACCAGATTTCTTTGTTTAGAGGACTTGAATTCTGCATTGTAGCAAACTCCGTAGGTTCTTACGCACAATCGATTTTGAGAATCACAGTTCTAGACCAATAATTCTCAAACTTGGCTGCTTGCACATTGGAATCACCTGGGGTAATTTTAAAAGAGCAGATAGGTTGGTCTTCCCCCAGATATTCTTATTGAATTGGAATGGGGTGTGACCTGCTCATTAAAATTTTTTTAAAGCTCTCTAGGGAGTCTAAATATCCAACAAACTTGAGAACCAGTGATCCCTGGACCAGTAGCATCAGCATCATCTTCTGGGAATTTGTTAGAAATGCAAGTTCTCAGACCTCACCCCAGAGTTACTCTAGGGGTGGAGCCCAGTACAATGTATTTTAACAAGTGCTCTGCGTGATTCTGATGTGAGCTAAGGTTTGAGAAGGAGGGGGCTAGACCTTGCTAAATACCACAAATCAATTAGCGAGGCTTAATGGATCAGATGATCTGGTTGACACTTTGATTCAAGGGACTTGGCCCAGTCATTTTCAACTGGGACAGTGGGAAAGGCTGGCAGGGTGTAGCCCTGAATTAGCGGTGCCCAGAGAGGCCAGCCTTCAGGTATGTTTGGAAAATGAAGAGCCCTGAGATCAGCTCCACACATGCTGGTTTTTCCTCAATTGAAAAGACATGCTCTACCAAAAGACAGCCCAGCCCACCCAAGGCAACCCAAGTGCTTTCAAGAGCTGTTCCAGGCTTTGGTGAGAGCTAAGTCAGACAGCACTTGTGGTAGACTGTTAAAATCCAGCTTCCTGGGCCCCATATCAACAGATTCTGGTTATCTGGGTGTGGGGTGGGCACCAGAGAACAGTATTTTAAACAAACAACCACAGTGATGCTGATGTAAAGTGGTGAGTAAACCAATTCCGAAAAACCTTGGTTTTATAGGTTGTCGTCTCGAGGCTTTATGATACCAACTTGTGAGAACTTCAGATTTAAGCTCTGGTTCATTATTAACAGAAACACTGAGAATGGCATTAGTCTAAGCCAGTAGTTTTTGAAGATTTTCTCAAAAGTCCATGGTTAAAAAGGGAAATTTAATTTGCTACCCGTATACCCATGGAGGAGATCTGGGCTCCTCCATGGATATATGGGTAGTAAACCCAGGTCACTGTGTGCAAAATCACTGGCCAAGCCCTTCCTCCCAGTGTCTGGTTCCAAAGCAAGGCTTTTGATGTCAGCGAGAAGCTTCTTTTGTTTCAGGCTTCCCCAACCTCATCATTACATTGCAGTCTGGCTTTGAAATGTCACTCTGACGTCCCCACCCTTGCTTGGGAAACTTTGCTGTATGAAAAATCCAATTTGCTTAACCTGACCCTAACTGCTCCCGACTAGGGCAAATCACAGGGGCCGGAAGCAACAGGTTGAAGAGGCTCCTTCCGAATAGGAATCCAAAATGCTGCACATATTTGGTCTCTAGGCAGCGCCAGACTTTTGGAAAACAAGGCTGTTTATGTAACAAAGCTTGGCAGTGTAAGCGGCTGTGTAAATGTCATTCTTTAAAAATAAAGACGGAACTTTCAGTTAACTCAAACAAGAGCAAATTAAAAAGTAGAGTGAAACATCTATTTCATGAACACAATTCATCCGCTGTCTTTGGTACTTCAAAATGATACCTTTTCTCCAAATGATCACTTGCACCCTCCCACTGGCTTTAGCTAGGCAGTGACAAAACAACAGATCAATTCACTCACTTCAGTGAAGAAGAAAAATCCAGTCAGTTAGGATGGGCTTCTTGTGATTCACCCACCTGGAGAACTGAATCTTTTTTATGAAACAAAACATATAAGCCAAGCCACTGAAACATGATTGAGGTGTTGAGTTTATCCCTGAAAGTGTATTGAGAAAATTTTGTATGAAGAGTCTCAATTGTTTTTAAACAGAAAAGATGATTATTTTTTCCTTATGAGCTCATCAGGAGGGTCCTTGAAATAATCAATTTTCAACCGAGGTTCAGGCACATATCCCAAACCAATTAAGTAAGGATCTGGAAGAGGAACCCAGACAACAGCACTTTTTAAGCTCCTTAGGTGATACAGTGTGAAGCCACCTCTTTGGTTTCTTCACTTTCTGTTTGCAGGGGTTTTTTTCCCTCTGGAGTTCAAATGCGAACCCTGGGGGCTGGATACAGGGACCAATCTCCAATACTCGCACTTCTTGCTCTCAGTGTCTCTTTATCCTTTGGTTTTTCTTCAAACTCCATGCACACTGGTACTTAGTGGCCCATCTCTAGTATTTCATGCCCATCATTCCAGACCTGTCTGAAATTCAATTGTGGCTATACCTTGACCTCAACCTTGGGGCCCCACAACACAATTTTGACTGGTAGATATGAAAAATAGCTCATAGATTGTCTAGTGGGGTGGTTTCCAAGTACCAGTCAAGGGACTAATTCTCATCCTGAATAATAATAACCCAGAGAGCTTATTAAAATTCTGGGCTCAACTCTAGAAAGTCCCATTTAGTAGGTCTGGAAAAGACTCTAAACACTGTGATTTAATAAACTAAACTTTTAGGGGGAAACTGATCTAGTCCAGTGCCTCCAATGCACAGAGGTAACATAACCACAAAGGGGATATGACTTGTTCAGGGTCACTTGGCTAGTCAGGAGAAGAAACAAGGTTAGAATCCAGTATCCTGTCTACTATGAAAATATGTCATGCCATGGACAAATGCAGTTTTTGTATTTCAAAAATATTTTTAAAAATCCAATGAATTTTATTTCCAACTTGACCAACGTTAGGGAAAGAACAGGGCATTATGGAAAGTCAGATCTGGATTCTAGCTCCTGCTTACCCATACATTAGCTCTGTGGTTTGGGGTAAGTATATTTTCATCTCTCTGAGCCCCACAGTCTACATCTTTTAAACTACTTGTCTCTTAGGGTTTTGTAAGGATTAAATGATTATATATATATATAAATCATTTTGTTGGTACTGTTTCTATTATTATAATTACTGCTATGTTACTCAGCACTTGTCTGGCTTTGTGATACCAGAGAAAGAGAGCCAGAATGCTGGCCCAAGAGGGATCCACCATGTTCTTTTAGCTTGATGATGCTGGAGGCCCTCATCCAACGCAGCACCTCAGAAGAAAAAAAAAAAGGACCTGCAGGCACCTGAAGTTTTTGTTAGATATGTTTTCTGGTTATAAATTAAGTAGACATCATTGCAAGAACACTAGAAATGTTCTGAGTCATTGGAAAATATTGCCTTCAGTCTTTAAACTTTTAAGTATGATCATACATATACAATTTTGTATCTTTATTTTCAAATTAAATATTATAAATACTTTTCTCTGTCATTCAATTTTTTGACTCTATCACTTTAGTAGCTGCATAATATCCAATCACAGGACTGCATTCAACTAACCATTTTCTGGTTTCAAATATTCATATTGTTTTGATTGTTGTTATAATAATTAAAATTGATAAATTGAAAGACTTTGTAGATAAGTCTTTTTTCTAAGTTTCTGATTATTTCTTCAGCATGGAAACTTTTGGGTTAAAGGATATGCACTTTTAAAGATTCTGGCTATGCATTTCCAAATTACTTTTTGGAAAAGTTGTACCAATTTACTTGTGAACTAGAAACCAGTGATGCCACCAGATTTGAATAATTTAAAATAATTTCATAGGTAAAAACAGGACTTCATTTTAGTGCATTTAAAAAGATTTACTAGTATTGTTGGATCTTTATTTATTAGTGATTTGTATTTTTTCCTTTGAGAATTCTCTGTTAACTTGATCTACTTTCTCTTGGAATTTAATGTTTTCCTTATCAGTTTGCACAAGTATTCATATGTAATTCACAGATAATCTTATACACCTCACTTCACAGATCCTTTTAACCAGTATATAGTGCAATTGGTATATTACATTTATCTACTATCATAAAGGCTTACCCACTAAAGGAAATAATACATAAGTTGAATAGGACTTGAGACATTAACTCTAAGCAGCTAAAGCTTTGTTTCCCGTAAGTAGTGGCTGGGTGTTATGGCAAATTTTGGAGTTAGATGAACATGGGTCAGTCAGATCCTGGTTTTGCTGCTTATAGGTTTTACGGTCATGGTTTTGCTATTTAATCTTTCTGAATCTCAGTTTCCTTTTCCACAAAATGGAAATTATTATATCTAGTTTGCAGGCTTTGTAGGAGGATTTTGAGAAATGGTGCTTATGTAAATAACTAAAACACACATCAAGGTTAGACACTAGAAGTAGTAGCAATGATACCAAGGTATTGAGGACCCTGGCCCAGGACAGACACCCCAAATATTGGTGACCTGACATGGCTGGTGACTTTAGCCCTGTAGAGAAATTTCAATGCCAGGTGCACCAGCACCAGGGGTTTAGTGGACAGCCTTGGCCACAGAGATCTCTGAAAGTTTTCGGAGCCAAAGAAGAGGAAAGCTAAGGATCCTCCTTGGCAATGGAGAGATCTTATTTTAATTCACATGACATACTATTTGGAGACTCCTACAAGCAAGGAAGGGATTTTTGCAGTGTGCCAGAGCCAGGGAAACATTTTCTATTGCTCTTTTGACTCCACTTTAACATCATGCTATGTGGTCCATGGATAACAAACAGGTGGGGAAATGGAGGCCCACCAAGGTGCAATTACTTGCTCAAGATTACAGAGTCATATTACTTGAGTCAGACCCAAGCCTCCTGATTCACCAATCACTGCTCTTTTTTCTACATCTTTTCGCCAAGGAAATTTCTCAAGTCAAAAAATATTTACATCAGATGATCATAGTACAGTATTAACTACTTGAATTTCTTATAACTATATACAGACACCAAGAACAACATGAGGGGAAGATCACTCAGCCCCCTCAACTTGTCTACTTAAATCTGGTTCAGTGGGGGAAAGGAACTTAGAGTTCTTCAGCAAAGGACAGGAGACCCAGGGAAGACACTCTTGGATCCCTTTAGGACATGTCTTAATGGATTCTGATATTTCAGGTTTAAGCGAACCCCCTAAACAATATTGCAAGTGTGCCCATTTAGCTCTGGGCTATGTTGGGCCTTACACAGGAGATGCCAGACATAAGCTGGGTCAACACCATCCCCAGGGCTGGTGGGGTGGAAATGGACCCAGAAATTATCATATTATGCCATTGTTTTCCACACCAGAAGCATTTATCTACACAGGAAGTACTTGGAGTTGAGGTGACACTTCAGATGATTTGAGCAAAAACCCTTTGCTGAAATGTGCTGTCAGATATTTTTATTTGCTAAATCTAGCAATCCTATTACCAGTTGAGGATTTGCTTTAACTGAATGGTTTGGTTTAGCTGTCTACTTTTAGTTGATCAAATTCATAGGTTAATTGGTAGGCTTCATTTCACTCAATAGTATAGATTTTGATTGTCATTGGAGTCATTTTTATACTTCTAATTTGTTTTAATTATGACAATGAAACACTTAGTAAAATAGGTGGAAAGGGGTTTCTCTTTTGAGAGCTGTTTTCATCTTACTTGTGGTTGAAAGGAGTGAGCGTGACTGCGTATGGCTGGCCATGCTTATGAAGGTCAGAAGCAGAATAGGGCCATCCATGGACACTCTCCTTCCTCATGCAAATGACCATTTATAGTGTCTTTGTGTACAAGAATGAATGCTGCTTCTTATGAAAGTGGTGGTGTGAATGAGGGAGTGAGAGAGCCAAAGAAGAGGGAGAGCAGGGCAGTGTGGAGACAGTGACTACATCAGGCGCATTGCTCATTGGGCCATTTTGGTGTTGACCTAGCTAACCCATTGTTCTCCATGACAACACTGGAGCAAGGTCCCAAGCACTGCAAATGGAGCCAGAAAAGTCCACCCTCAAGTAAGCTTGCTGCTCAATGAGCATGTGTTTGCACTGCGATCATTTCTGGAAGGAAGGGGAGGGGGTCAGAGGGCACTCACCAACTTCCCTGACTCTTTAGTCATTGGTTCCTCAACAGACCACCTTTTCTGCCCATCTATCTACCCTGGAGCTGGTCATTTTACACTCACTTATTTTAAGCAGCTTCTGTGCCTTCTTTTTAATTTGCAGAAAGGCTGAATATTGTATCCAGGAAGGTCACTGAGAAACAGAAGATTTATTTATTTAAAATTTTATTTTTCAACGAGTTTACATTCAATGTTATTTTATATTAGTTTCAGGTATACAGCATAGTAATTAGATAGTCATGTACTCTGTAAAGTGTTCCCTCCAGTATTTCCAGTACCCACCTGGCACCATACATAGTTATTATTTTGTTGGCCAGAAAATCAGTTTAATTTTTTCTGTAAAATAAAAGACACATTTTTCATTTTCACCAAAAGATTTATTGATTTGGATATTTTGAGTATATCAGCTATCTCCTACATGGTATAACTTTGATCATTCTCAAATAATGTCTCAATTTGATCGCCATCAACTCCAACTGGCCTATTTGACCGTGGAGCATCATTTAGTGAGAAATCTCCAGCACAAAACTTAGCAAACCACTTCTGACACCTTCAGTCAGTCACAGCACCTTCTCCATTATCTGCACAATTTCTTTTGCATTTCAATTGCATTTTTACCTTTCTTGAAATAATAAAGCATATGCTGAAAATGTTGCATTTTTTCCATCTTCGATATTAAAATGGCTACTCAAAAATTCACCAATTTTGATGTTTTTTAAAAAATGCACACTAATATGACAGCTATCACAATACAGTCTAGCAAAATTGTTTCAGATGAATCTCAAGACAACTAAATGCCACCGGAGCCATCTTGTTGAAAACACCAAACAAACTTTTTGGCCAACCCTATGCAATACTATTGACTACCTTCCCTATGCTGTATTTTATATCCCTGTGACTATTTTGTTAACTACCAATTTGTACTTCTTAATCCCTTCACCTTTTTCACCCAGTCCCTCAAACTCCTCTGGAAACCATCAGTTTGTTTTCTGTATCTATGAGCCTGTTTCAATTTTGTTCGTTCATTTATATTGTTCCTTAGATTCCACATATAAGTGAAATCATATGGTATTTGTCTTTCTCTGGCTGACTTTTTTTATAATACCCTCTAGGTCCATCCATACTGCCACAAATGTTAAGGTTTAATTCCTTTTTTATGACCAAGTAATATTCCATTGTATATATATACCACCACTTTTTTTTACTCGCTTGTCTGTTAATGGGCATTTAACTTGCTTTCATATCTTGGCTATTGTAAATAATGCCACAGTGAATGTAGGGTTGCATATATTCCTTCAAATTAGCAATTATTTTTTAATCCTCACACGAGGACATGCTCATTGACCTTTAGAGAGAGAGGAATGGAGGGAGAGAGAGAGACAGACAGACAGACAGAAACATTGATTGTTTGCTTTTTGTACACATCCTGACCAGGGACTGAATCTGCAACCTAGGCATGTACCCTGACTGGGAATCCAACCTGTAACCTTTTGGTTTACAGGATGACTCCCCACCCAACTTAACCAACCTGGCCAGGGCTCGAATTATTGTTTTGGTTTCTTCAAATATATACCCTTAAGGCAGTATTTCATTTTTAATTTTTTGAAGACACTCCATACTGTCTTCCATAGTGGCTGCACCAGTCTGCATTCCCACCAACAGTGCACAAGGGTTCCCTTTTCTCCACATCCTCTCCAGCACTTGCTGTTTGTTGATTTATTGATGGTAGCTATTCTGACAGGTGTTAGGTGGTGTCTCATCGTGGTTTTAATTTGCATTTCTTTGACAATTAATGGCGTTGAGCATCTTTCCATATGTCTATTGGCCATCTGTATGTCCTCTTTGGAGAAATGTGTATTCAGGCCCTTTGCTCATTTTTTAATTGGATTGTTTTTTTTTTGTTGTTGGTGTTGAGTTGTATGAGTTCTTTATAAATTTTGGATACTAACCCCTTATCAGATGTATCACTGGTAAGAATATCTTCTTCCATTCAGTAAGTTGTCTTGGTTTATTTTCCAGTTCAAAACTTTTTAGTATGATGTAGTTCCATTTGTTTATTTTTAATTTTGTTTCCCTTACCTGAGGAGATATATCAGAAAAAATATTGCTGAGAGAAATGTCAGAGATTTTACTACCTATGTTTTCTTCTAGGACTTTTATGATGTGAAACAGAAGATTTAGAACCCACTGGGAACTGAACCTATTCAGAAGGTCTTTCATTGTCCCCTTCACTTAATTTCTTCACCTGTAAAAGAATTAATTCCTATTTCCCAAATTTGACGGAACTTATATGAGATCACACTGCTGAGTCTCACTTGTTGTAACTGTCTTGAGATTCAAATTTAACCCCCCTGAATTGTTAGATTAGCTTATACCCTTCCTCTTAAAGAAGTCGCTTTAGTTTCTAAGTACTAACAGGAAATCTAGTCCTTTCCTCACCTTGCAAGGGTCAGCAGGGCAGACATGGCCACAGGATTCCAGGTATGATTTGAGGAATCTGAGAAGTTCCCACATCAAAATGATTTTACCTGGTGTTGCCCAAAATTTCTCCTTTTGGCGAAACGTTTTCCAGGGATTGGGATGTGGGCATATTGTGGGTAGGGGATGGGGCTTATTCAACCTACCACAGTGGCTTCCTAGAAGCATGTGGGCTGGCCTTAACTATCGGCAGGCAGCATAGGAGATGTGGGTGGGGACAACATTCTAGTGAGGAGGTAAATGTGTGCTGTGTAGTTTGCCCCAAGCTGGACAGTAGGCTTTGCAGAATCTTCTATTTCTTGTGTATGATTCAACAGATATGTATCCAGGGCCCACTGTGAACCTGGACTGTTCTCATTGCACGTGTTTGAGTGCTCTGTATTCTGCAAGTGGCCACTAAGTGTTTCTGACCAGTGAGCAATGTCCCAATTCCTGGATGAATAGCAGAAATAGAGACCATTGACAGTGAATGCTCATGGGTCTTTTAAAAATTCACTCATCATCTACATTTATTGAGCACCTCCAAGTACTCAATTCAAGGTACCATTTCAAGGTTTTTGGGCACAGATAACTGACACATAGTCTTTGCACAAAGGGCATCTTTTTCTTTTTTATTTCTCAAGCTTTAAATGGCAAATGGGATTACTGTTATGGTTGAAAAATAAAAAAAAGTTTGTTTTTTTTAAGGAGCCATTTCTAGGTGAAAGTGAATTTAAATTATGCTTTGTGTGGTTCCAGTCCATATGAGTGTTGGAGAAGGTAGAATAGGCGTTCTTTGTGCTGGAGGCAATTGCATAAACATAGATGTTTTCCAGGGAAGAGATGGATATCAGAAAATGGAGAGTAACCAGGAGGCTAAGTGGGGACTGTCTTTGAGGGACATGGGTTTAGTAAAAATTCCTAGTCGTCTCTGAAAGTCCATTGCATATGCAGATTTAAAGATAAACTGTATGTTGTTCCTTAAACTTTTCTTTTTTAATGTTTGCCCAAATGTTATGCCCTAGCACAGGGGTCCGCATCCTCCAGCTTGTGGACCAGTATCTGTACGAGCCTGTTAGGAGCACAGCAAGAGGTGAGCTTGAAAGTAATGCATTTGAATCATCCCCAAACCATCTTCCATCATGGAAAAACTCTCTTCCATGAAACCCGTCCCTGATGCCAAAAAGTTGGGGACCGCTGCCCTAGCACATTTTTCAGAATTCTAGTCACCATATTATGGGGTCCTCTCCTTTCTAAAGTGGTTTCAAGGGGAAACTTGTCATTCATCCAGGAGCACACGAACAGCCCCAGAATAGGTCCTATGCTGGCCTCAAAAGTAAAATGTAAGGGAGAAAAGATGTGATTGGATTTGCAGCTTGGAAAACCCAGATTTATTCATTTAAAAGTGGAGAGTACACTGAAGAATATGGGCTTTGCAGTCACACCAGTTGCATTCGTATCCCAGCATAAGGATTTACCTACAGGAAGACCTGGGCAACTTATTTATTTCTCAGTGATTCTGTGGTCTCTTCTATAAAATGGGGACAGAAATAGTACCTACAGCATCAGGCTATTGTTGAGGATTAAATTATTTAACATATTACTCAGCACATAGTAAATTCTCAGATGTTAACTTCCATTCACTCCAAAAAGATGCTGTTTAAGGCTGTACGGGTCTATCTTTTGATCTTAAAAGCAAGGTAGGAGAAAATGATGACCAAAGTTAATCCTTTTTTTTAGAAACTGGAAACAAATCACCCAAAGCCAAAACAAATCAAGTGACTTACAGAAAATGGGGCAAAACAAATCAAGTGATTTACAGAAAATGGTGCTTACTAAGTCATTGGCAGGCTTCCTGCTTCCTTGCATTTTTATTAGCAATTTATTTGAATTCTGGAATATGTATTCAGATTGACCTCTGTCTCTCTATGAAAAGATATTTTAGAATCCAAATCCACTGCCAAATTTATGTGTGAAATGAGGGGGAAAAGTTTGAAACTATCAGGGAAGAATATTAATCATAATAATACCATAATACAACTGATATCTGTATTGTCCCTTTTAGTTAACAAAGAGCTATTTCACGTATTTTAGTTCATATGACTCTCAAAATAATCTTGTGAGGTATCTATGGGGGACTCTTAGAAGTGACTTAAATAATAAACACACTCTGTTTGGTGGAGTCAGATAAATGTTGTTTTTCAGAGTGGTCATCACTGGGAGCTGTGTACGATTTTGAAAATGTGGCTGTTCTGCAGGCACTTTTAGGAGGCTTTTCCAGTTATCACTCACACACACACACACACACACACACACACACAAATTCTCACTATTTTTTAAATTCCTTCTCATTGTTTATACAAAATGCCCAGTTATTTACTAGCCTTGGTTCCAAATGACTTTTTGTTGTTTTCAAAACTCAGATCTGTTCTTTTCAGATGTGACTTCAGATCAATGAAAATATTCAGAGAAAACCCACAGGCTTTAATTATACATCTAAAATATTTCAAACCAGAGTTGCCTTATTGGAATGTAGAAGAACATATGTGTCACTTCCTCAGAGGACCATTTTGAAGGGCATCCCGTATTTGGGTGCAAAAGGTCTGGTATGTTTGTTTAAACACAAGGGTCATATCACTTTATGATTATAGTTTTAGGAAGTCAATAAATAACTAGCTTTCTTCCTCACTAGAGTTCAGTACCATTTGAAAAATGAGACAGGGAAGCAGATGGAGATTAAACTGTGAGCTTTGTCACTGATAAGCTGATGGAAGAACCTGTTTGAGAGGTATGGCCAAAATGGTTGCCAACATCCGAGTCCAAAGTTAGAGAGCTTTACCTACCAGTCACAGCCTTCACCCCCGGCCCCAGGGTGGAGCCTGTCTCACTAGGCATGGGGGGGCGAGCAGAATGTCTGAATTCCGCAGACAGGCAAATGGGAATGGGCAAAGGGTGGAATGGGCAGAGGCGGGTTGGTGGGTGGGGGTGGAGAGGAGAGAGAGAAAGGAGAAGATGGAGGGGAAGGGGAAAGAGGAGGAGGAGGAGGACGAGGAGGGGAGGTCAAGCTAGGATGTTCGCTTTCTTTGAAATTCACTAATCTGTTAAAACACTCCTTTTCAAGGGCAAAATGAATAAGAGGTGGGGGGTGAGCCAAAAGTGTTACACCAGGAAAACATGCAGTAAGTGGAAAGGGGTTCCTATCTAGAATTTTCCAGATATTTATCTATTTAATTTAATGGGACCAACATTTCTAAGAGTTAGATATGATTATTTCTATATAGATCATTTATAAGGGACACCTAATAGGTAGTGGTAGACGGAATTTGAACTTGGGCCTGAATACCAGTCCATGTTTGTTCCTATACACCAAGAAAAACTTCTGATGGTGCACAATAAAGCACTGTGTAAAGGAGTGTGTGATAGGGCCTAAAGATAGAAGAGATTATTCCATCTAGGAAATCAGAGAAGTATCTTGGAGGGAATACGGTATGTGAAGTGGGCATTGGGTAGGATTTAAATACTCACAAACAACATACTCTCTGGGAACAGGGAACAGCATAAGCAAAGGCAAGGTGCTGGCAAATTGGTAGGCATAGTTTAGGGAATCATAATTAGTGTATGTGGAAGTCATATCAGGTTGGGATGGTTTATTGCAATAAGCACAATTTTCAGAGTAGAAAGAACAGCTGTGAGCAAACAAATATGAGGGATTGGGGACAGACAGAATCAAACCTAAAGTCAAAATTTTAAGCCTGGATGACTTTGAAAAAATGATAGTGGCATTAAAAATACATGAAAGTTAGGAGGAGAGACTGGTTTTACAGTTGTCTCTGAACATGTTTAGTTGGATGTACTGTGTAGTAGAGACAAATACTTATTTTCATGATTCATTCATTCATTCAAGCAATAGCTTTTTATTCCCCTTTTTATTGAATTTATTGGGGTGACATTGGTTAACAAAATTATATGAGTTTCATGTGCACAATTCCACAACACATCATCTATATACTGTATTGAGTGTTCACCACCCCAAGTCAAGTCTCAGGCCATCACCATTTATCTTCCCTTTACCCTCCTCCAATTCCTCCCACCTTCTTCCCCCCACCCCCAGCAATCACCACGCTGTTGTCTGTGCCCATGAGCAATAGCTTTTATTCAGTCCTATGATGTGCTAGGAGCTGGGGATTTAATAGCAGTCAAACACAGGCCTGCTCTTGAGGAGCTTACAGCAAAGTGGGTGGGGGTACAGATTGAAACCCAAACAATCATGATATGAAATTATTTTTCTTTTTTTAAATTCTTGTGTATTCTATTACAGTTGTCCCAATTTTTCCCCTTTGTCCTCCTCTGCCCAGCCCAACCCCCTTTCCCACAATCTATCCCCACACCATTGTCCATGCCCATGGGTCATTCATACATGTTCTTTGACCAGTCCCTTCCCCTTCTTTCTTCGATTTCCCCCTCCCCCCTTTCCTCTGGCAGTTGTCAGTCTGTTCCCTGTTTCCATTTCTGTGGTTCTGTTTTGCTTGTTAGTTAATTTTGTTCATTAGATTCCTTGAATAACTGAGATCATACGGTATTTGTCTTTCACCAACTGGCTTATTTCATTTAGCATAATGCTCTTCAGTTCTATTCGTGCTGATACAAAGGGCAGGAATCCCTTCTTTCTTTCTACTGTGTACTATTCCATTGTGTAAAGGTACCACGGTTTTTTAATCCATTCATCTACCGATGGGCACCTAGACTCTTTTCAACACTAGACTATTGTAAATTGTGCTGATATGAATATAGGGGTGCATAAGCTCTTTTGAATTGGTGTTTTGGGATTCTTAGGGTATATTCCCAGCAGTGGAAACACTGGGTCAAAAGGCAGTTCCATTTTTAATTTTTGAGGAAATTCTATACTGTTTTCCACAGTGGCTGTAGCATTCTGAATTCCCACCAGTAGTACACTAGGGTTCCCTTTATTTCCACATCCTTGCCAGCACTTGTTGTTATTGATTTATTAATGATAGCCATTCTGACAGATGTGAGGTGATATTTTATTGTGGTTTTAATTTGCATCTCTCTACTGGCTAGTGATGCTGAGCATTTTTTTATGTGAGGCCATCTATATGTCCTCTTTGGAGGGGTATTTATTCAGGTCCTTTGCCCATTTTTTAATTGGATTGTTGTCTTCCTGACGTTGAGTTGTATGAGTTCTTTAGGAGATTAAACCCTTGTCTGATGTATCAGTGGCAAATATATTCTCCCATAGAGAGGATTCCCTTTTCATTTTGATGATGATTTCTTAAGCTGTGCAGAAGATTTTTAAATTTGATGCTGCCCCATTTGTTTATTTTTTCCTTTATTTCCCTTGCCCTAGGAGATATTCAGCAAAAATATTGTTACATGGGATATCTGAAATTTTATTGCCTATGTTTTCTTTTTTGACTTTTATGGTAGCATGACTTATATTTAAGTCTTTTTTAAAAAAGATTTTATTTATTTACTTTTAGAGACAGAGGAAAAGGAGGGAGAAAGAGAGGGAGAGAAACATCACTGTGTGTTTACCTCTCATGCGCCCCCCACTGGGGACCTGGCCCACAACCCAGGCATGTGCCCTGACTGGGAACTGAACCGGTGACCCTTTGGTTTGCAGGCTGGCACTCAATCCACTGAGCCATGCCAGCCAGGGGTATATTCAAGTCTTTTATCCATTTTGAGTTTATTCTGGTGTATGGTGTAAGTTGGTAGTCTAGTTTCATTTTTTTAAATGTACCAGTCCTGTTCTCCCAACACCATTTATTGAAGAGGCTATTTTTACTCCATTGTGTGCTCATGCCCCCTTTGTCAAATATTAATTGACCATAGAGACATGGGTTTATTTCTGGGCTTTCTATTTAGTTCCATTAATCTATGTGTCTGTTCTTACGCCAGTGCCAGACTGTTTGGATTACAGTGGCCTTGTAATTACAGTGGGTTTGCTATCAGGTGTTGCGATCTCTCCAACTTTGTTCTTCTTTCTCAAGGTTGCTGAGGCTATTTGGGGCCTTATTTGGTTCCATATACATTTTTGAAGTATTTGTTCTAAATCTGTGAAATATGACATTGGTATTTTAATAGGAATGCATTGAATGTATAGATTGCTTTGTGTAGTATGGATATTTTAATAATGTTAATTCTTCCAACCCATGAACAGAGTATATGCTTCCATTTATTTGTATTGTCCTCAATTTCTTTCTTTAGTGTTCTATAGTTTTCCAAGTACAGGTTTTTTACCTGATTGGTTAAATTTATTCCTAGGTACTTTATTTTATTTTTTGTTGCTATAGTAAATGGGATTGTTTTCTTAGTTTCTCTTTCTGATAGTTCATTGTTGGTGTACAAAAATGCCATCAATTTCTGATCATTGTCTTTGTATTCTGCTACTTTGCTGAATTCACTTATTAGGTCAAGGAGTTTTTTTGGTGGAGCCTATAGGGTTTTCTATGTACACTGTCATTTCATCTGCAAATAATGACAGTTGTACTTCCTCTTTTCCAGTTTGGATGCCTTTTATTTCTTCTTGTCTGATAGCTGCAGCTAGGACTTCCAGTTCTATGTTGAATAAGAGTGGAAAAAACAGACACCCTTGTCTTGTTCCTGATCTTAAGGGAAATGCTTTTAGTTTTTGTCCATTTGAATATGGTATTGACTGTGGGTTTTTTTTATATGAACTTTATTATGTTGAGGTATGCTCCCTCTATTCCCATTTTGTTGAGTGTTATTTATCATAAATAGGTGCTGGATTTTATCAAATGCCTTTTCTGCATCTATTGATATGATCATGTAATTTTTATCTTTCATTTTGTTTATGTGATGTATCACACTTGTTGATTTATGAATACTGTATCATCCTTGCATCCTTAGAATAAATCCCACTTGATCATGGTGTATGATCTTTTTAATGTATTGTTGGATCTGGTTCACTATTATTTTGTTGAGGATTTTAACATCTATGTTCATCAGAGATACTGGCCTGTAATTTTCTTTCTTTGTTGTTGTCTTTACCTGGTTTTGGGATTAGGTTAATACTGGCCTTATAAAAACAGTTTGGGAGTCTTCCCTCTTCTTGAGTTTTCTGGGGTAGTTTGAGAAGGAGAGATGTTAGTTCTTCTTTGAACGTTTGATAAACTTTGCCTGTGAATCCATTTGGTCCAGGACTTTTGTATGTGAGTAGTTTTTTTATTACTGTCTCAATTTTGCTAGTTGTTATCGGCTTATTCACGTTTTATTTTTGCTTCTTCTTGATTCAGTTTTGGAAGATTGTATATTTCTAGAAATTTATCCATTTCACCCTGGTTGTCCAATTTCTTAACATATAGTCATTCATAGTAATTTCTTGCAATCCTTTGTATTTCTGTGTTATTGCTTGTCATTTCTCCTCTTTTGTTTCTGATTTTATTTGTTTGGGTTCTCTCTCTTTTTTTTCTTGATGAGCCTGGTTAATGGTTTGACAATTTTGTTTATCTTTTCAAAGAACCAACTCCTGGAGTGTCTACAAGGGACCCACCTCAGAACTGAAGATATTCATAGGCTAAAAGTGAACAGCTGGAAAAAAATATTTTATGCAAATAGATATGAAACAAAAGCTGGGGTAGCCCTACTTATATCGGACAAAATATACTTTGAAGCAAAGGCTATAACAAGAGACAAAGAAGATCACTACATAATATCTAAGAGAGTACTCCAAGAAGAGGATATAGCCCTTGTAAACATATATGCAACCAATATAGGTGTACCTAAATATATAAAGAAAATATTGGAGGATTTTAAGAAAGGGACAGATAGCAATACAGGCATTGTAGGGATTTAACACCCCACTGTCAACAATGGATAGATCTTCCAAACAAAAAAATCAATAAAAATATTGCAGAATTTAACGGCACCTTAGATCAAATGGACTTAATTGATATTTATAGAGCATTTCACCCCAAAGAAGCAAAATAAATATTCTTCTCAAATGCACATGAATCATTCTCAAAGATAGACCACACGGTAGGACAGAAGACAAGCCTTAACAAAGTCAAGAAAAAGAAATCATATCAAGTATCTTCTCAGATCACAATGGCTTGAAACTAGAAACCAACCTCAAGAAAAAAACTCAAAGACATTCAAATACATGAAGGCTGAATAACATGTTATTAAATAATGAATGGGTGAACAATGAGATCAAGGAAGAAATCAAAAAGTATCTGGAAACAAATGAAAATGAACACACAACAACTCAAAACCTATGGGGCACAGCGAAGGCAGTCCTGAGAGGGAAGTTCATAACACTACTGGCCTACCTAAAGAAGATAGAAAAATCTCAAATACACAGCCAACCCTACACCTAAAAGAACTAGAGGAACAAGAATAAACAAAGCCCAGAGCAAGTAGAAGGAAGTAAATAATCAAGATCAGTGCAGAATTAAATGATAGACTAAAAAATGATAAGAAATTTATAGTGTGGTAATGGCAACAAAGGAGACATACAGTGTGTTTTGAAGGTCTGTAATAAATAAGGGGGTCTGAATGGGTTATGAAAGTCAGGAAACATCTGACAAAGTGACACCTGAGCTGAGATCTGAAGAATAAGTAAGAGTTAACTAGGCCAAGAATACAAATAACATTGCATTCTTTGCAGAGAGGCGGACATTCACATGATGGAGTATTACATAGCAATATAAAAGAATCTCTGCTACTCACAACTACATGAATGAATTTTGGTAATATAATATTGGGTGAAAAAACACAAGTTCTAGAGTCTATATACAGCCTGATAGTTTTTTTATCATGCAGTATATAAACTGAAGCTTAGAAGAAAAACTAACCAATACATTACTTAGATATACAAATATATTTGATAAAACAAAAAAGGCAATGACAAATAAATTTTAAATTTAGATAAAGTAGAAATTCAGAGGAGGAGGGATGGGGAAAGATGAGGAGGTTCACGAAGGGTCGTACAAATTATTCGTAACGTCCTGGATAACTGAGGCGAATGGAGAGTTCTAAAAAGTTCATTATATATTTTAAATACATGAATAAAGAGGGCCATGCATAAGCCAATTTTAATGGTGTGATAAACCAAGATTATGATTAATCCAATTCTGGGCATTTGAGGGTTGTTTTTTTTAGGGATTATTCTGAGTATTGGATTTAAGGGATCATCAGGACGTCTGGAAGAGAACAGAGAGGGAAAGATAGGAAAGGAGGGTACAGAGATGGCTGAGCTCTGAATCATGCAGAGCTTTGCAGGCCTTTTCAGATAGTTTTCTCTTCATCACTAGAGCTGTGGGAACCATTGAAGGATTTTTAAGCAGGAGACAGTCTTCAGAAATTGCATTTTGAAAAAAATTGCTTTTCTTCCCATGTAGTGAGATTTGAGGAGAGGCTAGAATGCATGTGGATGAACCATTTAGAAAGTTTTGTCTTGATGTGAGATAGTGGCAGCTTAGAATAGGTTGGAGGTTGCAGTGGTGGTGATGGTGATGATGGTGATGGTGGTGGTGTTAGTGCTGGTGATGGTAATGGTGGTAGTAGTTCAGGTGGTGTTGGTGCTGGTGATGATGGTAACTTTAATGCTGGCAATAGAGCTAAATGGACAGATTTGAGAATATTTTGGAAGAAAAATCTATAAAATTTAGAAATAGATTTGATATATGTTGATGGAGAGGAAGGTATCAAGGATAATTACTAGATTTTTTTCTTATCAATAAAATGGGGATGGGACAGAAAGGTGAAATCCAATCATTCAGATTTGGGCAGGCTGAGTTTGAGATGCTTTTCCAGGTTCCACCTTTTTCTCAGCTCCTTTCTAGAGATGGCGATCTCACTTTTCTCTTTGTTGTCTTAAGGAGAGCTCACAGTCAGATTCTTTCTGGGGCCAGGCAGGTAACTGGAGGGAGCGAAGCAGGTTGGTTCAGGGAGACATTCAGAATGGAGGGGACTTCAGTGACCTGTAGAGAACACGACCCATTAAAGGGTGGGTGGTGGCTGCAACTCGGCTTAGCCATTGGGAGGCCAAGTGTTGCAGGCTCTTGATGTTTCAAGAGGAGCAAAAAAAAAATCGTTATTATGTTTATCTGTTAAGCAACTAATTTAACACTTTTTAAAAAACTTACTGTAAGGCACAGTCCTGTGGGTGAAACAAAACTAATCTGTGACCCATGGGTAGCTAGATGAAAATTTTGGCTCTAAATCATTCATTACTATTAATTTACTCATATTATTGGTCAAGTACATTTTCAATGCAATTATTGGGATAGAAATTTTCTGATAGCATAACACTAGTAAGAGGTACTTGTGTTTGAATTTTACCAAAATATACTATATACTCAATTTTAGAACATTATTATTTAATTTATAAAATTTTCATTTTGAAAATTTAATATTCTCAGAAAAGTTGCATGAATAGAATAACGAATTCCCATATACCTTTGCCCAGATTCACCATTTGTAAGCATTTCTCCACATTTGAATTCTCTTACCCCCCATCTCCTCAGCCCCTGCCCACCACACCTGAACCATTCCAGAGAAAGGTGCAGACTTCATGATCTCTAATACTGTAGCATGTATCCCTTAAGTACAATGGCAGTCTCTTACATAACCACAATGCAGTGATCAAATGCAGGACAGATATAAAACCGTCATCTAATATATAGTTAATATGCAATTTTGCAATTTTTTTCTGATTCAGAATCCAGGCTGGAACACCCATCGTATTGGGTTGTCATGTATATTTAGTCTCCTTTCATCTGGAAGAGTTCCTCATTTGTCTCTCATGACAGAGACATTTTTGAAGAGTGCAGGTCAGCTGTTTTTATAGAATTCCCCTCAATTTGAGTTTGCTTGATTGTTTTCTCATGATTAGATTCAGGTTATGCTTTTTTTTTTGTCAGGGAGGGTGGGGCAGGAATACTATGTAAGTATTGCCGTGTCCTCAGTATATCACATCAGGAGGCACAGGATGGCACTTTGATCATTTAGGGAGGCTTGTGTCTGCCAGATTTCCCTACTCACAGGAGTTTATCCCCTTTGTAATCAGCAAGTAATCTATGCGGAGATAGTTTAAGACTCAGCAAATATCCTATTCACCAACAAACTTTAACCCAATAATTTTAACACTTGTTGAAAATTCCTATATGAATCTATTGTTACTATGGAAGTGACAAATTTGTGATTTTTAAAACTAACATTTCTTCTTTGTTTATTAGCATTCCACAGGAAAGAGCTTTTTCTTCCTTATTTATTTCCTGTTATATCTTTTTGTATCCTGATGGATACCTGGGTTCTTATATCCAATGTTTTCTAATTGACCAATGGGAGCTTTTTCTAGCTGGCTCCTATGTTCTTTGACATGTTCTCATCATTTTTGAGTATTTACTTTCTGCCACAAGATGCTTATGGTTCACTTTGTACTTGCTCTTCTCTAAACCTGGAGTCAGCCATTTGCCAAAGGAGCCCTGCTCCCTTTTAGAGGGGAATATATTTAGAAACTAAAATCTGGGTACCAGGTATACTCATTACTGCTGAAATGTCACTTATTCTAGGTGCTTTCAGTGGACAGAACTAGGAGACATATATTTTTAAAAATTCATGGGTTCATACTGATACTTCCAAATTCAGTCAAACACCAGAGGGCCTTCCCTGCTGTCTCCCTTCTCCCACAGTGAGCACCTGCCTCCTAACAACATCAATGTATTTGCTCATTTAAAGCATGAATTTTAAACCAGGAGAGTGTTCCTCCTTTCGTCCCTCCTTTCCCAGCTGTCAAGATAATTTATTTTGACATTCCTCAATTTCTATAGTTTTTCTAGTTAATTTTCTCACATTATAAGCATGTCAGGATTTCTCTCTCCAAGCATATCTGCGGAGATTTCACCATGTAGAAGCACTACATTAATATTACTTATCATAAATCATACAAAGAACAATTCCCTTTCTTTGAGTGAGACTGAAACAGGGTTTGTTGATAATAACTTCCATCTGCTTGGCAGTTTACAGTTTACAAAGTACTTCTTTACATGTACTACTTCATTCATAATGGTTTGAATTCCTTAGGTCCCAGACAAAATGAATAATAGATAAAACCAGAGGTTTTCGAATGTTTGACATAGTAGAGCTCAAGTAATACCTTCTGATTTTTAAAAAGATGTATCTAGAATCTATGACTGATGAACACAGATATCATACAAAAGCATGAATAATCCTCAGCAATAGATGATCTAAAGCTTTTATACTCACATTGGCATTGTTTCATTGGCATTTTTTGTCATTGTTATCTTGTAGGAATTGTGTGTCCTCCTTAGATTGGTATTTTGAAAAGATGCCTACTTCCTAAACATATACCAAATTACAAATGCCTTTAAAACAATGGTTCTCAAATGTGGCACACATAGAATGGCTTGGGGAGGTAGAAGTGGGGGCTGTACCTCTTGTCCTTTAAATCAGAATCTTTAGGGTAGGCATCAGTACTTTTTACAGCTGTCCAGAAGATTCTATTGAGCAGCTACTATTGGCCAAAGAAAGGCTGTGCCAAGTTTTGTTTGGTGATAGTGGGTTGGGCCACAGGGAGCTTGTTGTTGTTATAATGTAGTACTGCCTGGTTCACCATTTAAGAACTTCCATCCATAATCTCTTCCTGGTTTTGCAGAGTTTCTTTACCACGAGGTGATTTTACTCCTCATCCTTGACTTCTCTTTCTTCAGCCCTGCCTTTACTATTGCACTCACTGCACCTTTACTTATGAGGTTTCTCCATTGTCTTGTCTTCCAGGCTTCTTAATTACTCTTCCCTTATTCCGCCCCACCCCCCAAAAGAACTGTCCTTCCTCTTCTATAACAGTTGAAAACTCAGTCATGACTCAAGACTCTATTTCAGTCTAGGCTCCCCTGTCAAACCTCCCTGACCAAGCGGAGCTTCAGTGAGCTCTCCTTTCTAGCATTTACAGTGAAGCTTGTGACGTGGGCCTTTCCATTTGGTCCCCCAAATGGGGTGCCCCGCTCAAGTGTCTTAATCTTTCATCTAGATTAAGCTCCTTCAAGGTACAATTTGTCCCTGGAGAAGTGGTAGGAGCTGCTAAAATATCTGTTGACCTATCGTACAGTCAATTCAGTTAAAGATCCACAGAAAATGAAAATAAGTTTTAAAAGCAAGAAAGGTAAGGTGTGGGACTTTCTGGGAGAACCTCTGATAAGGTTTCTCTGACTATCACATGAGCAATTAATTGGATTTGCAAGGATAGATGAATTTAATGATTATTCTTTAGTATTTGTAGGATTCCTACTCTCTCTTCCAAACCCAGAAAAAAGTGGGGAAGTATTTTTTGGTGGGAATGAAATGACATTGATATTGGGAGAGAAGTGGAGGTATGGTGTATGCTTTGTAAAGGGGAATGGCATTAAAAAAATTTTTTTCCATTGTGATCTTCATTCTAAATAAGAATGTATTGAAATTTTCTATTAAAAATGCAATGGATAATGCCTGTTCTGGTTGGTTTCTGGACATGAGGGTAACAGTATTTGGAGATAACAGACATCTTTCTAAGAAGTAACATGAGAATTCTTATCTGAAAGCCCCACATTCTGGAGCCCAGACCTGGAGGAAAATGTTCAGGTACCGCTGAGCAAGGATAGGAGCTAACACTGAGGAAAGGGTGCCACCTACTGTCCAGATACAGTCACTATTTTTTCCTGCTGTTTGGGCCCAGAGCAGGTGTTGTCTCAAGGAGGCTGGCCCAGGAGGCCCAGGAAGTTCTCGCCAGCACCCACCGTGTTTCACGGGGAAGTATGTGAGGACATAGGCACACCAACTGAGGTGTTCCCAGTGTGTGTATTCTATAAGGATTTCTCTCAGAAAATGGGTTCTCACTTTAGGAAATATATCAGCAGCCTTGATGCAGAAAATGATAGAAGTAATATTTGATTGAATACTATAACATAAAGTTATGATTCCATGATACAGATGCACATACAGCTGTGTTGCTAAGAGGTAGAGGGGGCAGACGGTAAAGTTGAGGACTTCACTCTATTTTAGAGGGGTTTGATCTATTTAAAGGTTTTTAAAATAAAGGTCCATTTTTATTTAAAGATAAAACTGTATTCTTTAAAACATTAGTACATGGAAAGTTTACATTAGAAAAGTGTTATTACATATACAGTAGAATTTTAGAATGTTGCCTGAAGTGAGGAGACACTGATGGATGAAAAGGGCACCATTGTCCCCCCATAAACCATTTAGCTTCAAGCTCCTTATCTAGGAGATAGTCATAACCACTTGTCTTCTCAACAGCCTATAGGGTCAATTTGAAAAGTGCATTAGAGGTCGATAAGATGGATGAATGAGATTTGTTTCCTCCATGAGAAAAATGCATCTGGGACACATGCTTATAGGTGTGAGAAAGGCCACTTCCTACATCAACTGACACCCAAAGAGTTACTCTCTTTCAGTTCTTTGATGAGAGTGGTATCTTAAAAAAAGACACTTTCATTGAGTCAGTACACAAAGGAATGGGAGAGCATAGGAGGACCATGAGGGATGAGAAGGAAATGTTCCTTCAGCAGCCCAAGAAGGACTTCACAAGCTACATCTTGGCAAATTGGCTTTTGGGGGCTTTCCATGTCCATCCTCAGCAGCACTTAATCCCTGGGGAATTCCAGCCTTCTAGATCCTGATAAACAAAGTCACATTAAACTTAACCCTTCATTAAGATGCACTCTCGACTGGCCAGTGTGGCTCATTTGGTTGGAACGTTGTCCTGTAACTGAAAGTTTGCAGTTTTGTTTCCCTGTAAGGGCACATTCCTAGGGTTGCTGGTTCGATCCCTGGGCCGGGTGTGTAAAGGGGGTATCCAATCGATGTTTCTCTCTCATATCGATGTTACTTTTTCTTCCTCTCCTTTCCTCTCTCCCTAAAAGCAATAAAAAAAATGTCCTGTGGGTGAAGATTAAAAAAAAAAAAAAGGATGTACTCTCAAGAAGGTTATACCTAAACTAGAATGGTCGGAAGGTAGTGCTGCTTAGCTCAAAGGCGTAATATAATAGCCAGTTATTACCAGGTGCCAGGTTCTGGGCTAACGCCTTCCACAGATCAGTTCTTGGATACTTGCTAAAGCCCAATGAAGTAGAATTAGCATAAGCTCAGGGATGGAGGTTAAGGAACTTGTCCAATGTCCCAGAGCTCATAAGCCGAGAGGTCTAAGATCTGAGTCCAGTTCTGCCTGGCTCCAGAATCAGCAGTCTTATCAGCGTGACATTCTGAACCTCTAATTGTGTTATTTCAGAAATTGCTAGTGGAATTATCTTAGAGCTAGAGAAGCTATGGAGGATCCCAGGGCTTGCATCTTTCGTAGATTTAAGGGGATACCCTGCACTGTGGTTGACAGAGGATCCCCTACTTTTTTCTTTTCTTGTTTTGACTGAAGACCATATGGCTTCATCAAAGTTCTAGATGACCTTAAATGTAAAAGCAACATTTACTTGTTGTCTTGAACATGTGTGTGTGTGTGTATGCATGCATATGCATGCATCTTTTTTGCATGGAGTGGGGATTTAAACCAATAATAGGAATTCTGAAGAAAGAGTATGAAGAACCTTGGACTAGGACTCAAAGGTCCTCAATTCTAATTCTAGCTCTGCCATTTACAACAACAATAATAACAACAGCAGCTAATATTTGAATGCTTACAATGTGTCAAGTGCCATTCCAAACATTTTATACATATTAATTCACTTAATCCTCATGACTGTTCTGTGGATAAGTAGTATTATTATCACCATTTTACTGATGAGAAAATTGAGGTACACAGATGTTAAGGCACTTGCATAAGGTCATTCCCTCTAATCACTGGTAGAAAGTTGGCTTAAGCTCAGGCAATCCGGCTTACTTCATTAACTATTATCTAATACTGTTTCTCGGCTAACTGATTTGCAAATTGTGTCAGTTGTCCTTTCTGGGCTTTAGCTTTTCCCATTTATATATTCATATTTTTAGCAAATATTGAGTCCCAAGCTTGTGTTAGACCTTATAGATCAGGTAGAAATGGAAAAGACCATTCACACAGATGCCCTCCCCCTAATACACGCATGGTGCAAAATGCAATAGAGAGGGGGTCCCCATGTAACTGGCAGCACCAGGAAAGGCTGCAGGAGAAGTTGGCTTTGGAAGTTGATCTGAAGGCTGGACACTGGTCCAGAAAGGACATCTCAGTCAGAGGTAAAGCTCAAGGTAAGTTTGGGAGCTCTGGTAACTAGTCCAGTTTGACTGAAGAACAGGATATTGGACAGAGGGACACTGCCAGAGGGATAGAGCCAGGTCTGAGGTTGAGTCATATCCCGGACCACTAATATCTGAAGTAGTGTGTAAATCAAATCATGTAGGGACCGGCTGGAGACAGGAAGACCGACGAGGAAGTCAGAAATGGTCTGGCTGAGAGAACTGAGGACCTCACGTTGAGTGGGGCAAGGAGCACTGAACAATGAGGATTGTTCAGAAACTGCCAGAAACATCAGGAAAGCAGGATGGAGACGGTGAGAAGGGATAGAGGAGGTGGTATGTGGTATAGTGAGCAGAATGGCCAAGTGAGAGGGTAACAGTTGCTCCTGTAGGCAGGCAGTTCAGTTGCTGACTTCCTCAAGATGGAATTCCTATGGACTCTGTAGGCAGACACGCTTGGCCAGAGTTACTGGATTTGTATGGCTGAAGAGCAGAGTAATGATCTTTAGAGGAATATGATAATGACAGCTATATGCCAGGCATCCCCCACACCCCATGTTATCTCTAATCAACAGAAGAGTATTGCTATGCTGGTGTGTGACTTTCATGTTACAGTTTTTAGAGTTCAGAAGCCAGAGGACTAGAATAAGTAGAGGGGCTACTGACTAGTTGAGTAGCCTGGGCGAGAAATTTACTCTTTCTGTGCCTCAGTGTGTAAAATAAGGATAACCTTACCTACCTGTTAGGGTTGTTGTGAGGATCAAATGAATTAATATATGTGAAGTGCCCTGCCTGGGTAAGCACATAGGAATTGTTGGTTATTCCGGTTGATGGGTAAACTAATGAAATGATTGGCTGAGGATGTATAAATAGCAGAGTCAGGATTCAAACTCAGGCCTACGCAGCTCCAAAGCCTCTGTAATTTTCACTCACATGTTGGAGTGAGAGCAGAGTTTTAACAGAGATGAGAAAGAAGCAAAGAGGGTTGTGTGACAGCACATTCTGGTAGCCAAAGGAAGAGAAGAATAAGGAAGAGAGCAAGGAGAATTTAGCAGGAAGAACAGAAATACAGAACTTAAAAAATATATAATTTCTGTTTTCTGATTATTAAATCAAAACAGCCTCACTCTAAAAATTAAAACATTATAGAACAAAATTCCTTGATATAGCTACCTTCCCTGATACCCTATCAGACAGTCATGAAAAAACCATAAACAAACACAGAGTATTATAGCATCACAGGAAGCAGGGGAAATGACTCAGAAGAGCAAAGGTGTTTGATAAAGCTGGAGGCAGAAGGGTGAGGGTCACGAGGCTTGATGTTGGGGAGGGCAACACCAGGAGATGTGGGAGTGGCAGATGAGGTGGGGATGGTAGTTAGACTTGGAGTGAATTTGGTGTGGAGGGTGTGGACAGAGGGCTGATGAAACTTAGGGATCTCTGCTCAGAATAAGGTACCTAAAATAAAAAGACATGGGATTACAAAGGTAATTACTTCTATCTACAGACCCCTTGAAGTTCAGAACTGCTGTAAGGATACTTTCAACTTTAAGATTTGATACTACTATGGTCTCCATCCTTAGAAGTTGAGTCCAAATCTCTGGGACCAAGATGATTTTAGACAAGGACCTATCTTTAGGTGATTTGGACAACCTAAAACATAGAGGAATTGTATAAAACATCAGTATCACCACCTCAACTCACTCTACTTTCAGAGATATGTTGGGAGAGTGGAAAGTGCTTTGGAGACTTTATGTGCTGATCAAAACCCCTTGGCGTTCAAAAAAAAAAAATTCCACCAAGACACAGAGGCGGGTAATCCTGGGTTATTGACTCATTACAGGAGGTTCTTGGTATGTTTCACATGCTTGGAAGATGGTAATGTGCTTCCTTGTGGGGTTGGATCTGTTCCCCCTTACCCATACGGGCATACTTGGGGGTTAAATTTGCAAACAAAATTCAGAAAACACTACTGACTCTTCTTGGACCAGGTGGTGGGCAGGAGGAAGGCTGGTAGCAGCCATGGGCCAAGGTGGATTCTTTGGGACACATACACTGGAAAAATGAGTTTCTGATATTTTCCGTATCACTCAGAAACCAGCTGAGCCTGCCTATAAGGTCATTATTAATATAATAGAGAAGAGGGTTTACATCAAATAATCTCATTTAATGTTTAATGATGTTTTTATATTTTTTCTCAGGTCACGGGAATATGTCTATAGGAAAAGAGTTTTTCTTCTCTGTCTGTAACTTGAAATTGAAATGATCATCCCAACTACATACACTGTTGGAAGTACTATTTTGGGTTGGCCCTATGTAATGTGAAATAAAGAGAAAAAGTGTGTAGTTGAATCCTGATATGGAAATCCAGACTTAAAAATATTCTCTAATGGTTTGGCATTGCAGGATAAATTGGTCATAGTTTTCAACAACTCAGATCAAAGCCAAATGCTGTTTGCATTCAGACAGTGATTCAGGGACCATGTCTTATTTGGTTTCTTTGAAAATAGAGCACAGACATTTTTTCATACCTTTGAGAGAAATCTTGTGGCCGCCAAATTTGTGCCTTGTAAATGTTGTTGTACCCTAATACAAAGCTTTACATTTTTTCTCAAATGTCTTTTTCAGAGTTAATCCACCATCCCCAAGCTGAGTTGCTTATTGCAATGAGGGTCTTCTGATGTAATGTGAAGAAAAAGAATTGGCCAACTAGTAAAGATAAAAAAGAAATGAAAGTAAATAAAACACATATGGAGCATTTACTTTCAGAGTTAAAAATGTATACGAGTGTGTATATAAACCAGTCATCCAAATAGAAGTCTAGACTCAGCCAGCCTTAAGCACAATTATGAATTAGCAAAGTTTGCTTTCTATGGCCTTTCATCCCCCTCACCTGGGTATCTTTCCACCACCTCCATGCTTCTCTCATAGTCTAATTTATGATCCTTCTGAACCTGAGCTAGAGATTCAGAATTGCCCTAGTTTCAGTACCCACTTCAGGATCCCTCCCTACACCACAAATTTCCTTTTACTTCTCCACTCCTCCTTCAAACACATGTACGTGTCTTGTGCCCCTTTTCTGTGGGTCTTGATAGTGAGGGAGCAGCTCCAGGGGTGAGTGAGAATTGTTTAACTGACTGGTCTTTACAAAATTCTTAACTCATAACCATTTATTGGTTCTAAGAATAGATTATATGTTTTTAAAATTGTTTTCTGATTTTGTATTGTTTTTTAACAGATTTATTTAGTGTTGATAGTGCAGAGCGCCATGGCTTTGGTGTGGTGGGAATTATAGGAGAGCCAGGTTGTTAACTGTGGGGTGGGGAAGAATTGTATACAAGAAAAGTTAAACTGTACGGCAAGACAGAGTAACAGAAATAACTGATGTAAGCTGATTTTATTTTATTTAACAAATGCTTATTTTTTGTATATTTGTGGTGGCAGCATTCTTCTAAGTGCTTCAAAAATATTAACTCAGTTGTCTTCAAAGCAACACAGTACTATTGCTGTATTCATTCCTGTTCTGCAGATGGAGAGACAGGCACAGAAAGGTTAAGTGATTTCCCCAGGGTTGCTCAGCTATTAAGTGAGGAGCCAAGGTGGAATCCCAGCAGTTTGGGTCTAGGGGCTGGGTCCTTAAATCATCTCAGTGCAACCTGTCCAGCTTTAGGAGACTAGTACCAAAGTGTGGGACAGAGACAAGTGCTCTGAGTTTGAAGGCAGGACACATTCTGGGTGAGCCAAAGAGGTCAGAGAGGGTTCTGTGACAGTGGTTCTTCACCCTGGCTGTCCATTAGAGTCACTTGAACATCAGAAAAGTCCCAAAGCACAGATCACATGCAGGTCAGTTAATCATAATCTCTGGGGGTTAGACCTGGCAAGCGGTAAGAAGGGCTTCTCCAGGCAATCTAAAGGGCGACCAGCATGAGGACCACCGCAGGGAGGAGACCCTAGTACTGGGTGCTGAGAGTTGGCTTGCACGCAGGAAGCAGGGCAGAGAGGGTGGTCAGGCGGGGGATGGGGAAGCAGAGAACAAACTCCCTCCTCTTCCCTCTTTCACTTTTCTCTCCCACATCAGGCTTCTGGATCTTCCTCCATCTCCCTTTTCTTCTTTCTTTTCTGTGACCTTGTTGTCCCCCTCTTTCCTTTGCTCCTCTCATCTCCTCTGTCAAACCCTGTATCCTCTTCTTTCCTACATCTTCCTGCTGCCTTGCCTCTTCCAGTTTTTTGGTCATTTCCTTTAACATTGCCCCTCCTCCCAGCAGAAAGTGAGCAGAGGCAGAGTTGAGGCTCTCAGATCAATCTTGAGGCCCATTCATAGTGCTCCTAAAGGAAATAAGGGAAGGCCTGGAATGCATAGACCTGGTTCCCAAATAGTATATTAGTGTTAAATACTGGTAAGGACTATATTCTCTGGGGACCTAGAGCACATGGTGCCTGGCACTGGGGGTGAGAGGAGAGCTTGGAAGGTATATTGTTTTTCTATAGCTGCTATAACAAATTACCCACAACATAGTGGCTTAAATAACCCAAATTTATATCTTACAATACTGTAAGATACAAGTCTGACCTGGGTCTCACTGGGCTAAGATCAAGGTTTCAGCAGGGCTTCGTTCCTTTCTGGAGATTCTGTTTCATAGCTTTTCCCAGCTTCTAGAGACTGTCCACATCCCTTGGCTTGTGGTCTGTTCCTCCATCTTCAAATCCACCCGCCTAGCATCTCTCTGGCCCTGCTTTCACGGTTGTCACATTGCTTTCTCTGCCTCTCTTCTTCTGTCTCCCTCTCCCACTTTTAAGGACTCTTGTGGTTACTTTGGGCCCACCTGGATAATCTGTGGTAATATCTCTATCTTAAGGTCATTTTATTAGCAATCTTAATTCCATTTGTATCTTAATTTCCTTTTATCATGTAACCTAATGTATTCACAGGCTCCAGTGATTAGATATGGACATTTGCAGCGTGGGGAGGGGCATTATTCTCCTTACAACAGAATGCCTCAAAGACAGAGTAGGAGGAGAAATGACAGTGAAGGTCATTCCAGGCAGACAGAACAGCAGATGCAAAGGCTTGGGGGCTTTGGCAAGTGTTTGAGGTTAGTTTTGAGGAACTACAGTAGTTCAGTATCTCTTGGTAGTGTCATATAACAGGCGATTACATGTACCATTTATATAGTATATTTTGTTCTTAAATTTTACATACAATTATGTTTACTCCATATTTCATAAAAATTTCTTACAATAAGCAATATTTTGTGGGGGTAGTTCAGTGTTACAGCTAAGAGCATGTGCCCTAGAGCCGTAGGGGATCAGTTCTAATCCCATCTCCACCACTTATTAGACTGATACCTGTGAGAATTACATGAGATCAAGAATCTCAGATACTTTGCTCAGCTCCTTGCACATGATAAACCCCAAGTAAATGTGAGCTGTTTTTTACTGCCATAATTAAACTGTGTCTTAAGCTTATGGCTTGCCTCTTACTACCCTCACTTTCTCATGAATGTCCACTTCTTGCTGGAAGTAAAAAGAAAACAGTGGCAGGAAGAACATTTCTGATCTATGCAACCTGCTCAGATAACATCGTTATTATCAAGTTCAAATTGTCTCACTTCAGGGCTTAAATTCAGTCTGGAATCTAAGGACTTTCTGCCCTGCCTTTTATGCCAAAAGGCCCAAATGGTATCTATAGCCAAGTTTTAAATGACATTTGGTTATGGAACAAAAGACAGAAGACATGGGAGTGGGGGAAGGGGTGTTCCAAGCTGAACTGAAATTTCTAAGGTGGGATTAATAATATCAGTAACAGCAAGAAAAATGAGTGGAACTCAGAAATGCCTAGAAAGGCACTTCTTCCTTTTTTTAATTTATTGATTTGAGAGAGGGGAAGGGAAGGGGGAGGGGGGAAAGAGAGAGACATCAATGTGTCGTCCCACTTATTTATGCATTCATTTGTTGATTCTTGTATGTGTCCTAACCAGGGATTGAAACCTGTAACCTTGGTGTATCAGGACAGCACTCTAACTAAACTGAGCTACCTGGCCAGGGCCTGGGAAGGTACTTTCATACAAAACTTTTTTATTTTTGAATGTCATTCCAGGAAAATCTTGGCTCCGTTTTATCTGGGAATGAGATAAAGTCCAATTTGAATAGGAATTTGGGAAGGCATATATTTCCTATTAGGTGCTGAGTTTTGTGGTTACATTTGTTAACCAGTAACTGAGGACTTGTAGAAATGGCCTGGCTTTTCAAGGCAGTTGTCTGAAAACCAAATGGATAAGCTACTCTATCTGACCCCCAAAAGGGTGACGACCTGGTCTGAAAGGGGGCACTGTGCAAGTACTGGGGAAGTGGAATGTCTCTTGCTAAATATTATATTGACCAGCTGGTAGGAGGATCTTGAAAAGAGCATGGGCTATAATATAACTTAATTAAAAAAGAATAACCAAGGCCCTGACCAGGTGGCTCAGCTGGTTAGCGCATTGTCCCGATACACCAAGGTTGTGGGTTTGATCCCTTGTCAGGGCACAGACAAGAACCAACCAATGAATGCATTTACTTTGATTAGGGGAAGGGGATTTCTCAGTCATTGAGCCCATTCCTGGAGCTGGGCCTGGGGTTAATTTCCCTTTGAAGCTCTTGAGCTGTGTTTCTTATCAATAAAGGAAACCCTGTTTGCGCATGTGTGCTAGCCAGTGTTGTAATTCCCACTGAGTCTTTGCAATAACTCAGGTAGTGGTTCAGGAACTAGCCCAAGATTTTCCAGTAAGTGGTGCAGTTTGGATTTCTAGGTTTTCCAGTTCCAAAGTTCACCCCCCTTCCAACACACCACTCTGCCGGAGTGAATGAACAAATAAATGTCCAATAGAAAGAGGGTTCCCTGCCCTGTAAGAATAACACAGTAATGGCTAATGTGGGAGACTGTTTCTGTTTGAGACCTGGCCATTCTCCCATGAGCTGAGTGACTTCTCTCTGCCTCTGTTTTTTCAACTGTAAATTGGAAGTCGTGCTAGATCTTACCTCATTGGGATGTTGGGAGAATTAAGTGAGATAATGCAGATAATGAACTTGGAACAGTGTCCCTGCCCTAAAAGGAGCCAACACTCTTATTTAGGGCAGGTCTGATTTGGGGACAATTGGTCATTTGTCCAGTGGACAGTAAAATTACACTTGCCATTGCTCTACAGAGTTAAAAGGGGATAGAAGTGTTTATACTTGTGAAACACCCTAAGTGCTTTAGCATCATGGGGATTTAGGATTTGTAGAAAATTTCCGAATGTATTCAAACTCCTTGCAGGTGTATTTAGATCTTGAGGCGAGTCAGGAATCTGAAAGGTCACCGAACCACTTTTTTTTTCAGAGCTTAACACTACCCAAAATTTACTTTTTTTCAATTATCTTGATAGTGTTTTAATGCTGTCCTACCCTCTTTATTTCCTCTCATTAAAAACATTAATCTTAGTCTATGAAAACTCATTACATATCCCCCTCCCTCATAATTCAGTACATATTTTTCTCTTTTTGGTAGAATTAAAGGTATGGTGCCAATGACCTGGTGTGCGATGATTAAGGAGGTAGTGGGGTGTCAGACAACAAAGGATCATGGGGCAGTGGAGGGGGAGGCTAACCCTCCTAACTCTAAACATTTAATGGAGGCTGAATTTTCTTCCCTACGAAGTAGGAAGTAACAGTTAATCTTCAGTTTTCAATGAAGAGCCTGGAGGCACAGAAAGAGAATTATAGGTGTTTAGACTCTCTTGTAGTATTGAAACGATTACATATATACAAAAAGACAAGTGTTAGTGCTATTTATCATCTTCGAAAGTTGGGGGAACCATTCTTTCACTTCCTCATTCATTCATGCAGTTAGCGTTACATTTTTACTAGGGCCCAGTATTGTTGCTAGGCCATGAAAAGTTTATGAAGAAATGTAAATTTTGGGCATTAGAAGGTACTTAGAGAAGGCAGTTCTGGGTAAGATAGCATAATGATCAGGTAATTAATATTACAACAGCATATGCAAGTGGCCAGTATGGAGGATGCTAAGTGGTAAAAAAGTAGGAAACTGGCTGCCTGTGGAATATTGTGTATATTAAGAATTTATTTTTATTTTGGTACACTTATTGTACATGTGCGCCTTAGTAATATATCAAGGAATATCAAATAAATCTTTGTAGAATATTAGATGCATCTCAGTTACATTTGTATAAAAAAGAAAAACAATTTTTACCGATCAAAATAGATGTGGAGACATTGTATGGAATAAAATATTTCACATTTTACATTTTAGACTCTGTTTACAGTTTGACCTTAGAAAGGGAAAGAGGTATGATGCTGTGAATATAATGGATGTCAGTCATAATTTTTAAACATTGTATCACTGATGTGTAAGCAGAAGAGTCTGGGCTGATTTGTGGCAAAATTAGTAAAAAGATCAACGTAAAAGCTTTATTAGGGTATCAAGCACTGATAACATTCTACTGTTTGTACTTCTTGCTTAGGAAGGTAAAATGGAGATTTTCCATCTTACACATTTAGTTCCCTCCTTTAAGCTGGCAAACACTGACTTTTTCCACTGCATTTCTACATAACTGGACTCTTGCCAGCTTGTGTGTGTGTGTGCATGTGTGTTTATAGCTAGGCATACTATCACTGGTGCTGTTGGCTCAATTTATCTGCATTCTGGGGTTAAAACCTTTTTCTCTATATAGACACTTTACAGAAGTAAGAATTTGATCATAGTTCTTTGCAAGTTTGTAGTGTGCTGTCAGATCACCCAGACTGACAAAAATAACAGTTCTGAAAGTGTGTCGTTAGTATGTCCCCTCTGGGAGTCCACTGTGTTCAGGGCTAGAGCTATAAAATTGCCAGTGTTCTTATTTTGTACTCTAGCTTTGTGTGAGCAGATGCACAGGATCTGTCTTTTGTGCCCTTTCTGATACAGATTCCTGTACTTGGAATGGCCTTCTTTATCAATTTTCTTCCCATTCTTTTAAGTCCAGCTCAAACAGCTAAGCTACTCCATGTCCTGTTGTAGGAAATTATTCCTGCCTCTTACACAGTCAGTTATGCTTATCTGACATTGATCATAAGATGCCTTGTACTTTATACAAGTCCACTGTAGTTTGCACACGTTGAAAGAGCATGTACAGTTATTTTGTAGGACAGCAATATTGAAAGAACTTGGGGCATCTAAACTGACAAATCGAGCTCTGCCTTTCACTCCTTTTAACTATTTACTGAGCTTCAGCTTCTTTGCTTCTAAATAGGAGACTACCAACGGCCATCTGGTACCTTGAGATACTTTGAGGAGTAGATGAGATAATGTATGCAAAGAGCCACCATTTCTTGTGGGTTTGCTATATCCAGGAATTGGGCAAAATACTTTATGTAACATCCTCCCATGCACAATGCCTGCAAGTGTTAATTCCTTTACCCCCAATCCTGGGAAAAAGCAGGTAGTCACTGAATATTTCTCAAATGAATGAGAACTGGACTTGAGCTGGCAGCAGGGCCTTGTCTGCTGAATCAGCGGCTCTGAGTCAGCAGCTGAGATGCATACAACTGACAGCTTCAGAAAGGGAAGATACCAATGGACTGTAGTTCCCACCTATCTCTCTGAAAGGCTGCCAGGGCATGATTCCTAGGCATGATGGGGAGCTCATGGGGAAGGGAGGCTGTCGTTGCTGAACTACACTGTTTCCTTTCCCACCATTTCTCATTATTCTTCCCTCCCCCACCCATGTTGACGGACTCAGTCCAGAAGAGGCACAGGTCTTACCCTGAGTCACTCTAGGGCTGTATTTGAAGTGTTGCATTTTTACTATATCCTGTGGAATGTAAGGACAGTGCAGATCTACATTCCTGGCAAGAAAAAAAAAAAAAGTCAACCAAAGCACTGTGTCTATTTAGTGGTAAATGTCTCAGGAATGTTAGGTGGAATGAAAATTCTACCTAAATAAAAAATGGCATTCCCACCCTTGGGCTCTTATAAGTGAAGAGAATTTTGGGGATCTCCAGGTTGATGATTATAACTTCCCCAGTATTTCCCAGTTTTATTTCCATGAGCCATTGATTAAATAGGGAGTAGCACTATATTTTTCTCTTCCAGCTAAGTTATTCCATTCAAGTGGGAAGTTTTGGAAGCTTCTGCAAGCCCTTAGGATATCATTTCATGTGTCAAAACAATTGTATTTGAAATGATATTTGAGGGACATTAGAAAGATTTTTTGCAGCCTCCACCCAGCCTTGTCTTGTTGCTGTAGAGCGGTCTGTATAGCTCAAGAGTCTGATGAAGAGAACTTCCCGTGATGCATTGAAGGGTCAGTGTTCCCATCTCGCTCTCCTCCTGAAGGCTGGAGTTAATGAGGAAGAGTTTTTATGTGAATGTCAGGCATGTTGCAATAACTGGCCACAATGGAATAGTCATGGCAATTTCCAGCACTTGGTTTCTTTGTTTTTGTGATGTTGCTGCATGCTTCATTTTATGAGTAGTTGCTTTTTTTGTGTGTGGTTGATCGCATAGATTGCTGCCTGGGCTTGGATACTTGCATTTAAAAGAAGATAAAGACCAGAGGGAGAAACTAGAAAGTTGACAGAATGATATATCCTAAGAACTTATTAATTTATTTCTCTCCCTCCACTTCTGCTCACAGATATTCTGGTGATTAATATTCTGATGAGTTTGTGTCTTTGGGAAAGGGAAAAAAATCTTCCCTAAACAGAGTCTTGAAAAGCAGATCATAATAAGACATAAGAAGTACTGTGAAAATTGGCCTCTTTTGGGTCAATATCATGGATGCAGACCAATTGAAATAATGTTCTTTCTGAAATAAGGTAAATGAAAATTGTCAACGCTCTTTTTGGTATACCTTTGTGGTGTGGATCATTTGTGAGCTTGAGGGTTTCTGTTTTGATCATAGCAGCAATTACCTGAATGTTAGTTTATATTTGAGTGAGAGCCTAAGAATAGAATATAAGGACTGGTGAAATTCTAAGGGTCTTGAGATATCCTCATTCATTTCATTCATGAGAGTGAATAATACTCCCACTGAAGAAAGGCCTAACCAGGATACTTGTTTTATATGCATCGTGCTTTACATGTGTACTTTATACACATTGATTCCCAAGATGGAAGTCTGTGCATCTGTGGCAATACACTTGAGGGACCACTAACAGTTGACCAAGCTACCTCTTCAGGACTCACATCAAGCCAAACAGAAGGGCTGGGGTCACAGCTTAGATGGGGTTTGAAGCTGAGGATGTTGAATTCTTAAGGAGAAAGTGCTGCTAATACATGCAACATATGCAGCGAATGTGCCTCCATTCCTAGCAGCCTGTTTAGAATTATGCATCTTTGTAACACTTCTATCACTTTCCTCTTTGCTCTGCAAAAGATGCTAAAAGCATCCTCTGTGTTTCACCTATGCATTTTCCAAATTATGGGCATCCAATCCTGTGTATTAGAAAGACATTTTATCCTTTTTTCAGTGCTTAGATTTTACTCTTTCCGTTTAATTACTGGGTATTTGGGTATTTTCTTTCCCTTGTTCTTTAGGATTTGCCATCAAATCCCGTCTAAATGCTGACGCTTTTTCATGTCAAAGAAAAAAACCAGTTCAACAAATAAGGCCCAAGAAGGCAAAGTGTCTCTCTGAGGTTGTTACCCGGTTCTGGAGTTCCTCCACTCTTTGGCGTACGGTTAGGAGTGTGTGTGTTTAATGCGTCGAGAGGGAGACACAAGCTCGGCCTTGGAATTGGCCAGCCTGGTGACCAGCAAGCCCGCCCCCACCCTTTCCCCCTCCCCCTTCGGTGCTCACACTCAGGAAGCAGCTGGCTACGGGCCGGCCCTCGCAGCCGCACTAACATCCACACTGCTTGCAGGGCCGCCTCCCTCCCTCCCTCCCCCTTCCCCTCTCCCCGCAGCAGCCGCGTCCGCACTGCGCCGCTCGGGCAGCCCGGAGCGCTGCGCGCTGGGACACCAGCGCAGCCCCTCCCACGCTGCCTGTAGCCGTCCAGGCTCGCACCAGCACTTCCCCGACAGAACCCTCCGAAACCAATTAGCCAGTATCCCAGGCCGGCCCCCAGACGCATCCCCCGGCCCAGGGCGAGGATGAGCAGGACAAGCGAGGCACAAAGTCGAAACTCAACTTTTTAAAAACACTATTTGCATGCGTGTGTGAGTGGGGGGTGGGGTGGGAGGGGGAGAATGAGCTGATGCCGAGGGTCCAGCCACCCCCCTTCTGCCTTCTCCTCCTCCTGCCGCTGCTGCCCTCGCACACGCGCACGCACACAGGGCATTGGGGCCGGGTTTCCGCGCTCCGTCCCCAGGCTTGGATGGGAGTTTTCATTTCAGAAGGAGGCAGAACCCGTGGAGCGTGCTGAAGGGCTGGAGCCCCAATTTCTCCTCGACAACACTGGCCGCCCGCTGTCACTCGCGCAGGCTGGCGGGGAAGGGACTCGCACACCGACTTTGTTGTGGAAATCCCGGTTACCTGGTAAGTGGATGCCATAGGAACTTTGCTAGCAGGCGAGAGACAGGAAGAAACCGGGCGCTTTATGGAGTGTGGGGGAGTTAACGCTCAGAGACACAAACTAGGAATTAGAAATAGTTTTCCACGCTGAGCCGGTGTTCGAGCGGGTTTAAGGATACACGCACCCTACCCCCAGATTCTCTAAAAGATATGTTTACTGGGATAGATAGCGACCCTAAATGAGGAATCACGCTGTGTTCTTCTCAGTTGCCTAAGACCGTACAATGTCAAGAACAGAAAGGAAATCAAAAGGTTTTAAAGTTTCTCTAATTAGGGAGAGTTTTTTATTTTATTTTATTTTTCTTTTAAACTACAGGGGCCAGAGGGCTACATAATCAGGGCAAGTTACAGGACGCAGGGGCATGGTTGTGCATGCCACCCGAGTCCTCACTGAAAGGAAACTTTAGAAAAGTGGTAATTGATGGGGTGACGCGAGGTCTCTCTCGCGCTCACGGGGCTCTAGTTGTCTTTTCCAGTTCCACGTGTTTGTGGAGTCCACGAAGACTGCTTTCCACGCTTGTGTATATTGCTCAAGCCGTTGTCCCCATTGCTCTGGGAGGTCCCTCGGTTGGGGGTATGCTAATTCGTCGCGGGGACAGTCCGGTGACCCGCATCCTCCTGGCCTCCCATGCCGCAAAATGCGCAGACACGTTCAGACGCGCACTCCCCACGGGGTTCGTCACCTCGCGTTTACATTTTTATGGGGCCTGACAAAATGTCAGCGGTGTTTGGAAAATGTCTCAGTTTCAGGGACTTTGTCCTGCGCGTGGCTTCAGTTCCTATAAATGACCCGGTGTGTATTTTGAAGTCCGCCGGGCTGCTCTCTGGAAAGCGTGAGTGGGCAGCCGTCTCCCTCCTAGACACACACCTTGCCTGGAGCAATACTTCCAAGTTACTCACTGCAGCTGACAAGTCACTTCAGGGATGAGGAAGTCACCCAAGTGTCTGGAAAACTTGGTCCTGACAGATTTGTCATCTTATGGATGATTCAATTAGGTACCCGGAGGGAGAAACTTTGGGAAAGGTTATTTCTGGCTTGGAGAGTCGCGCCCTGGACAAGGTGGGGGTATTTGGGAGAAAAAAATAAAAGGAGACCTGAGGGTCAAGCTACTAGCGAGTTGTGGCCGTGCGCTCCTGGGGAGCGGCGAGCGGGAACACGGCTCCTTGTCGATTCGAGCTTTGGCCCGGCCGGGAAGTCTGCTGGTCCCGGCTGCCTGGGCTTCCCAGAGGAGGGCCAGCAGCGGCGCTCTTTCAGCCCCGACTTACTCAGGACTGGGTTGCACAACAGGAAGCTGGCACGAGTTTGTTTTGTCTTGCATGGCTCGCTCCCGGGACAGGGCTGAGGGTTTGCGGCCGAGGCGGCTGGAGAGTGACGGGTTGCAGCAGCTCACCGGGAGCAGGGCCGTGTTGCTTCTGCTCCCGGACACGCCCCTCGTTCCTCGCCTGAGAACCTAGGGTCGCCGGCTTCCGACCCAGCGCGAGCCAACCTAGGGGGATCGGGAACAGATGAGGGCTGTTCTCCTCCTGCCTTACCCCACGTGCCTCTCCCACCCAAGGAGGGTCCCCGGCACCTCTCCGGATCTCCCCAGCTTTCCTCCAGGAAGAGAGCCCCCGCCCCTCTGCCCTGTATTCCTACCGCCCAGTCCCCCCGCCTCCTAAAGGCTTCCCAGACATCTTGTAGGCCTTCAGCCCTGGAGCATCTAAAGCCGGGGCAGGGGGTGGGGGTGTGGAGGATACTTCCGGAATCGTGGTGTGCAGTGTCTGTAGCAACTGGCACGTGCAATGGTGGCCCCCTTTGATAGAGAGGAAGGCTTTGATCCCTCACCCCCCCTATTTCCAGGATATCAGCATCTCCCAGAATTTGGGCCCTTGGGCCCTGGAGCTTGTAAGGAGAGGGATGTGATACAGCTGCCCTCAGTGAGCCAATTCCTTTCAGGTTTATGGAAGCTTGAAATCTCAAGTATAAACTGTTAAAGCTTGGAACTTTCCTTAGCAGTCACCTGCAGATGAGGAAACCGAGATCTAGAGACTTTCAGGGATTTTGCCCACGCCCTTACAGCCAGTTGTCACAGACACAGGACAAGCACTCAACTTTCCCAGTCTCACTCAGTTCAGGGAGCATTTTATTGGCCTGAAGGTGAACTCAAGACAAATGCAGTCTCCTGTCCCCTTTGAAAGCCTTGATGAGTCATGATTTCTGCCTTGGGAGTTAGCCAGACGTCTGTTTCCCCTTCTGTCGCGTTCCCCACTAGACCTCCCTTTTTACACTAATCCGGAAATTTTTTTTTTTTTTTGTATAAAATTGATTTGTGTTACTTTAAATCCTCCCCATTCCCTCTCTTCTCTCTCCTCCAAGTTTGTTTCCAGTGGTGATGTGTGAAACAGGTGCAACCTGCAAAGGTTTGCAGAAAAATGCTGCAGTGAAGGTTGTTGGGGGGAAGTTAGAAGCCATTTAGAGACAGGAGTGTGTGAAATTGTTATCTTTGCAATTGGGAAAATGCTGAAGTTTAGGGATTGCCTTTAAATGCATTACAGTTGTTACATGTTGTCTTTGAGGCCATTCCAGCCCTAACACTACCTTTGAAAGGAAGAGTTGGGGGGAATTTTTTCCAGTTATTTTCAAAATGACTTTCCTTGTTGGTAGTTGAATTCCTTTCCTTTGTTGCTCAGATGACCATCAGTCCTTGAGTAGTTAAATCTAATTGCTGCTATAACTTCCTCTCTTCTTGGTTCTTCTTAGCCCAGTTTTGAGGAATAATCTTTTCTCTAATCCCTGATTCCACCCAAGTTTCTTAATTGCAATCAATTGGTCAGTGATTTAATACCTGGGATCGGCTGGTTTCCTTGAGAGGAATGACCATTATACCAAGTAGGAAAAGCAACTTTTTTTTTTTTTTAATGGACTCCAGGGTCCACCAAGTAGGTGAAATTCCTTTCGGGCCAAAATAGGGTGAGGAGGTTAAATATGTTTTGTACCAGCTCTGCCTTCATTTATATGGCAGCAAGTGGTCTTCCCATCATTTTAGAAGAGAGCTCAGTGTTCTCAGCCTTTTTTCTCTGAGTGTTCTTTCCTACTAGTAAGTTAAATCTGAGTACATTCTTGCCACTATTGTCCCTCTTATATTGTAGTTACTGATCTCTGGAGTTGGGATGTTCATTTGTAATTCTTTCATAATATAGAAGAAGTACTTCTTAAGGGAGGCCCTTCAGAAACTGGCATCCCATGCACATTCTCTGTCTTGGAGAAGTCATGTTCTGTAATTATTTTCTGTAGACAACATTATAAAGAAAGTGGAAATACAGGACTTAACTCTTTAACTTTTCACTAAGTTTGGTTGACTGATAGACTCAATCAGGACTGAAAATAAAATTTAAAAAGACACATAGGAAATCTGTGCAAAAAAAGTGCTGCCTTATTCATTCCAGGAGATTGAGACATATAACAAAATCTTTAAAATGACACTAACATGAAGTTTGATTAACAATTGTGCAAATCCCAAGTTTTCCATTTATTGTACTTAAGACAGAATTGACACAAAACCCAATTTTTTAATTGAAATAAAATTTTGGTGCAGAAAAGTACATATACCTTATGCTTGATGAGTTTTCATAAGCTGAACAAAACTAGATCAGTAGCATCCAGATCAAGAAATAGAACATTATTAACACCCAGAAATGTTTTTATCATTCCCTTTCAGTCAGTGTGTACCTTCCAGAGTAACCGCTGCCTTGACTTCTAACAGATATGTTAATTTTACCTGTTTTTGTAAATCCTCACCTGAGGAAATGTTTATTGATTTTAGAGGGAGAGGGAGAGGGAGGGGTGTGTGTGGCGGAGAGGGGGGGAGGGAAGAGAGAGAGAGAGACATCGATGTGAGAGAGAAACATGTATCGAACCTACAAACTGGGTATATGCCCCAACTGGGAATTGAACCCGCAGTGTTTTTGGTATATGTGATGACACTCCAACCAACTGAGCCACCAGGCCAGGGCATAATTGTACCTGTTTTTAAAGTACCTTATGTAAATTGAATAATTCGGCATGTATTCTTGGGTCTGGCTTCTTTCTCTGACATAACCTTCTTGTAAGTCAGATAATTTGGACACTGATGAAACAGAAGCCCTATTTTCTCTCCTAATAATGGTCTGATTTGGGAGACCGAACAGACATGAGTGAAACGTATAGTGTCAAGCAAGCTTAAGGTGAGCACGGAGAACGCTGAGGAACAACTTGCAGCCCACCAATCCAAGTGCATTTGGCAGTGCCTCTGTTAGGCCCGGCAGTCCCCACAGCAAAAGGGGTGCCTGGTCTTAGTACTGAAATGGCTATTTGTTTAGCGGCTTTTCACTAGGATTTTTCGTTGTTCGTTGAGTATGCCAAGATAAAGGCAAGAGTAATGTACCTACTCAGAAGGGTGTAGAGTTTTTATGCAGCTCTTTCCTAATGGAGAAGGAAATAGATTAGAAGGAATAGACTAGGAAATATGCAACTATAATTGAAGTGGTTCCACAAGACACAGAGTGTAGGATTCATGATTGTGCTGTCACTCCTTACTTACACTGTATTTATTCAGGCAATAAGTGATAAATATAGGATACAAATATATAAATATATAACTACATATTTTATCCATACCATCTTTTTCAGTTTAAGGAGCAAAATAGTATAAAAATATAAATATGTGAACATATAAATGTGGTATAAAATATATATGTAGGTTATATGTAGTGTGAAAAATATAAGTAAATAAGTATAATATGAAACTATGTATATGCAACAGTTGGGGAATGTTCAAAGATAAATTATACATAGCACCAAAGCTTAGTGAAATTAGAATTTACACAGGAAGATAAAACAGGCAAATAACTAAAAGACAATGTAGAAAGTTATCAATGTTAAAAGAGATGTATGTAGAATAAAATGGTAAAATTTATTGAGTCCTTCTGTGTACTAAGCAAGTAATTTCTATGTACTTAGCAAGTATACCAAGCACTGTGCTAAGCAAGTAACACACATTATCTCATTAAATATTCTGTAGTGGTGTGAACTAGGTACAGCAGCGTAATTCTTACCATTTTACAGATCAGAGACATAGAGATTAAGAGAGGATCAGGGAAGGCCTACAGTGGGTATTTGGGGTGTATGTGGAGGATAAGTAGGATCTGGATCTGGAGAAAAAGAGGGCAAAAGAAGGGAGAAGGGGAAACACCACTCAGGTGAACTCTAAGGCAGTTTGTAGGATGAACAGAAATAAGGATCAAACCATGTTCCACTTTGGGAACAAAATCAGGGAATTTGTAAAACTGGAATCATGAAGGCTCTAAGTAGCTGAGAGCAGACTTGAAATGAAGAAAGCTGGTGGGGCCATTCTTGTCTGATGTGACCTCTTCAAGGCCAAAGACAGGAACAACTGCACATTCCTTCAGGTGCAGTAAGTCTTGCCAAACTGCAGATAGGCAGATAGGGTTACAGAATCAAATCAGACCCTGTCTCAGGCTCCTTGATAAAGAGATCAGACTTTCTGAATATCAGTTATTCCTGAAATTCTGAGCCAGATCTGTGAAGTTTCATTTCTAGGACTGCCGAATACTGTACACAAAAAAACTAGCCAGATGCCAGGGCTGTGTAAGAGTTTTTGTTATTCTTGTGTGTGAAGAAATGGATTAATGTTTTCCCAACCTTTTCAGCATGACCAATAGATTCCACTTCTGTCTGTAACTTGACTGAGTCATTCATGTAGGGCTTTTTTTTTTTTTTTAATAAATATGTTGTCATGTTGGTTAAGGGCCTAGTCATTGTTGTGGACATTCATACTTCTTCAGTGATGTCACTGAACATTATTTAACTTGTATAAAACTTCTGTCTACCAACAGCTAAAAATAGTTAACACTGGTCACTTTTAAGCAATAACCAGTTACACTGAAGGAAAGATATCACTCGGTTACACATGTGATAGGGACACTTTATTTTACTTGAATATTTGGTTTAATGAGTGATAAATTCAATTTATTTTTAGAATCTGCCATAGGTAGCTGTTTATTACCCTTTTGAGAGGATTGTAATTTTTAGCTTTGCAAATAGCTATTCACATGGGCTGAGTAGTTATTTTTACACACTAAATGACAAAGAATGTGCTTTTCAGTTGCCATATTTTATTGCCTATGTATCTCCTTGTGTGAGGATAGATTTTTTTTAAAGAAAATTCTCTAACCAGTTACTTTTCTTTTATATTTCTAAAGAAACCTTGTGTCTCAACCATGGCCATGTGGTGTTCACTCTTTGCAATTCAGGTAATTAATTCAGCAGTGACATCATAGGGAATGTGTTCATTTTTCCATTTCAAATTCCTCTTCATAGTATCTGATGGTTAACTCATATTAAGAACACATTTTGAAAAACTCAGTTCTCAAAGGCAGTTTTGTTAATTTAAACTTTTCCTCCTTTAGCATTGTAAGAGTGAAGTTTTATTCCAGGGAAAAGTCATCTACCTTCTGCAAAGGGGAAGATCTAAAATTGTCAGTCATTTTGTTCCAGATTCTGTTAGTCAGTCGATTAAGTGATATTTGTAGAGCACAATTGATCAATTGATACATATTATGTAAAAGGCAAAGTGGAAGATAGCAATGGTAGGAGTATAGCTTTGTATTATTTAATCTTTTCTTTCAGAAAGTTAAAAATGTTGAACATTTAGATCTCTTCTTCATTACAGTTATATTTTGGCAGTTTTTTTTTTATTTTGGCTGTTTGTCTATATCTGCAACTCTTCTTTTAAAAAATTTTTAATCCTTACCTGAGTGTATGTATATTGATTTTAGAGAGAGAGGAAGGGAGAGAGAAACAGCGACTGCCACCTATATGCGACCCAACTAGGGATGGAACCTGCAACCTAGATATGTGTCCTGACTGGGAATTGAACTGGCAACCTTTTGGAGCATGGGAGGATGCTCCAACGAACTGAGCCACCCAGCCAGGGAATCTGAAGCTGTTCTTGATAGATAACTGGGCAGGCAGATAGTCCAAATACTTGTATAACTGGTTTTTATGCTTTTTTTTTTTTTTACTATAATACACAGTATGCATATAGAAATAAAACAATACTTAATACATTGATGCACATTGATAGCTTATATTTTATTCCAGGCGGTTCTATTTAATTAAGAAATTCTTTCACCATTGAATAATTGATTTCGGGGCCCACCGGTAGATTGCAGCTATTTTGAAAAACTCTGCTTTAGAGAGAATACTTTCTTCAACATAGATCTAGGAACTTATGCTCCATATTCAACTGGGCCCAGTGCTTGGGCACAGGCATAGTTCTTCTTGAACTTATCCATGTTTGTCTTAAAAATATTTTTGGTTCCAAGTAATTTTCATTAGGTGTGATTTCTTACAGGTGACCAAGGAAATCCCTCTCTCCCTTGTTATTTTTGGTAGGGCCACAGTTTTCTAGAACTTTCTGTGCTCATTGATGCCATGTTAATGACTGAGGCAAAGTAAATGAAATAGTTGTAGGTGATTACTACTAAAAGTAGTGACGTTGAGTAAGCTTGGGGGATATGACAGTTGTACAGATGCACTGAAGTGTAGAAAGTGGAGCCTAAGAGAGTTTACTGAACTTTTAATATAGCTGTATAGTGGTATTTTCCTGAAGGTTCTGAATTTCTTCTAGGATTCCAAACTTACTAGCATTGTGTGTAAGGTTCTCAGTGCTGCTTCTGATTGTTAACTTAAGATTGACTAGCTAGAGCATCAGTTCCTGCACTGGATTTGGTCATTCCTTTTCTTCCACTCTCTTCCCTTTTTCTTCCCCTTTGCTCCTCTCTCTTTCTTTCCATCCCTCTTTCCTCTCCTGCCCTTCCTTTCCTCTGTGTATTGTCCATGTTTACTACACATATTTTGAATATCATAGCCACTAATTTAAATTTAAAAGGCACTGCTGGATATTTTACTCTATAAATTTAGGGAATTTTTTTTCATTTTTGAGAAAATTTTATGAAATACAAGATTTTTAAAAAAGTTAAAATGTGTCTCTCTCTAGATAGCTAATTGTTGGAATCCACAGATAAAGCACAGTCAGTGATTCTATTAAATGGGATACGTAATGTTCATTATATCACCTTTTCAAGTGGCCTTTGGAAGAATGGTCTCGAATCTCTGAAGGGAACGCTATCATTTGTCTTCACATTTTTAATTGGTATAACTCAGAGCTAAGCCTGCTTTAGAAAAAGTACTTTCTCTTTTTGATTTCATCTTATTAGTGATTATGTTGCTTGAGTATTATCTGTACATTTTAGTATTTAAAATAAATATGTTAATAGTCTTTGAATTAGCAACATGAGACCTTGGGAATGTCCAAATGTCTATGTGGTCTGTATGTACTAGTTTTCAGGCATAAACTCCCGAAGTTTTTGTTCCATATCCCAGTAATATGGGATTATTCCAGCCCCATTTCTGTGTAACTTCTCTTCTGAAGTCTGTGATTCTGTCAGTTTCACTGAATAAAGTTATGAAACCACAGAAATGATAAACTATACTTTGTTGTGGGTTACTTTATCATAATATAGTACCATCCCTTTCAATTTAGAGAATAGATATTGTACACATCCAATGTATTTCCTCTACAATATCCTCCAGCTTCACAGGCTCATGTTTGCACTTTCCTCTTGTTAAAATTGCAGACAAGAATAATTTTGATTTATTGGTGACATCTAATATAGCTGTGTTTATATTGTTGCCAATAAAATGACTTACACGATTGGTTTTTGTTTATACAATCTTTTCTGAGGAGTCAGTCACCTGTGTTAGGACAAGGTACATTCTGCTTATTAAAATGAACTCCTGGGATCTGAGAACATTCAGCTCTATCTGTCCTTGATTGAATTGCAAAATGTGCTTTACATGGCAGCCATGCATGAGAGTAACTTAAATTTTCTATCAGTAGGCTTTTCATTTCTATATTCTTCTGGCTACAAAAACTGTAACTAGAGAAACCCATAGGAATAGCATGGTCCTTTTAATGGTCAAGGCAGTGATGTTGAAAGGGCAATGTTAATGAAATTATGCAATCATTAACCCAAAGGGAAAAAGTAAAAAGAATCAATAAAAACTCTACTTCAGATGGTATATATATTTATATATTTATATATCTGTCTTCAGCTCGGAGCAGTTTGTTTGCTGACCAGTATTTTGTGCCTCATTATCAGGTTTTTTATGCAGGGTAAGAAATGCTTGTGGCATAAGGAATGGAAAATGTAACAAAGGCTAAATGTAGCCTAAGGAAATGAAATGATGTATGAAAATTAATAATTAACTGGCTCATCAGATGAATTATGACTCTAGATGAGTTTATTAATGATATTTACTAAGAAAGGGCTTTTGGCTATAAATAGGCGTTATAGAGATTATGTTTCTGAAATTTTCTTGAATGGATGAGTTAACATTGCTTTTCCTTTGTTTCGTCTTTTAACCCATGAGAAACAGTGCCTAGAGCCTTGGTTAGAAGAGGGTCATGATTTTTGCATTTTGATTAAAGTTACAGGTTTCCCAGAAAACTAGTGAAATTATTAAATGTTTTTGTGCCTTAGTTTCCTTAGGAGTTAAGTAATTTTTTTCTCTGACTTGACTTACAGGAGTGTTTTTAAGAGTTTGCAGGTGATCAAAAGGAAAGATTTATTAACTTACGTTGACTCCTATAGCAGAATGAATATTTTTATTATTTGAACCAATGGAGTATTAAAAATCTAAACTTATCAATATGTCAGATCCTAAGTGCCCCAAATTTGTACTTCTGGATGTTCCTTGCTTTTTTCTTTTCCTTCTTTTTTTCTGTTGATACCCTGGGATAGAGTAGTTGGATGGAGGACAGAGGAGAAGGTAGTGCTGGAGAACTTCATTAAGTTTTTAAATAGAAAGATGCTCTTCCAGTGGAATCTTGCTACCAGTCAGACTTTGATACTGATTTGTTGTGATTTTACTTTTGGACAAAAGATAAGAAACTTTAATCTTAATATCCATCTTTTTAAGGTAAATGTTATCTTCTGGTGCATTGCTGGCATGAGAGCCTTCTGTCTCTTTGATGGAGTGGGTAGATACTATTTTTGCTTCCATTTCTACCCAGTTTCCTTGATTTAAGTGCTATAGGTATAAAAATCTACATATTTATCATTAATTAAAATAATTGGGTATTTTTGATAATCTGCGTTATCTTAATTATCTGGAAGAACAGAATTTCTAGAGACTCTAATGATTATCACAAACTTCCTCATTTTATGGAAAACTGTAAGCCAAGAGAAGCTATAAATGATGTGCCAGTAGTAGAACTCAGGTGTCCTGATTTGTAGGTGAGTGCTCTTTTCACTCTGACTCAATGAGAATGTATCTTTCTTAAAAGTTAGCAGTTTATTCCTTTTTTGTTACCAAGTGGACTTAGAATTATACATTATACTATAATGTATATAATAGACAAAATTGATTTTTAAATTCTGGTATCTAACAGTTGACATACCTGTGTCATGATTAATGTGAAAACATTAGGCATATTTTCACATACAGTTATATTTTGTATTGAGACTGCTTTTTTTTTCAGCTCACATACCATCGACCTATGGGTTTTCCTTTATGGTATTAATCACTTTACTTTCTGGATGTTGCTTTTCTAGTAATAAAATTTAAGTAATTTTGTTGTTGTTTTTACTTTCAACCTAAAGGTATTTAAAACAGGAGTACAATATATAAAAAATAAAATAAATATCCAATCTATAGGCAGGGATGAGTATCTGATAATTAAGTTCTTAGTGTTTTAATTATTTTTCCTTCTTACAAACTTAACCTTATTAATGATCTAGTCTAATGCTAAGTACCTACCTATGTGTTTTTATCCAGATTTTTGATGATAATTCTTTCTAGTGTATGATCTTGCTGCCAAAAATGACTCCTTTATTTTTAAAAACTTGGAAATGGGCATAGTATGCAAATCTGCAGACATCTGTCACTGGACCGTGGTCTTAGTGACTCATATTGCGAGTCATGTTGGATAATTCCTCATTTTTAATAAATTGCCAATATTATGTATTTATCTTGCTTTTTGTTTTTATTTTTTGGTTGGTACTGAATAAGTGCTTTCTTCTGCAGGATTCAGAGTGTTCAGAAAACACTACTTTATCAGTGAGTGGAGAATAGATGGCTAATATAATCTGGCAAAGAATAGAGACATTATATGATTCTTGCCCACAATTAACCAATAAATCAATAGACCAGCTGGTAACACAGTTGAATTCTCCTAAATGGACACACAGAAAAGGCACTGGAATTTTTCCAATGTAAAAAAAAAAAATCTTGAAATTGGCCTTATGCCAGGGTTCATTTCTTATTCTGTAAACAAACTTAAATGATACAGGTTTGGATAAACCTGGACTTACTTGTCCGTTCTCAGGAACTGTAGTGGAGGGAAGGGCAGGGACAAGACCTAGGACTGCTTCTGAGGACTAGTGCTTCTGTATGGCAGTATTAAATGTGACAGATTGATAGAATTCTTAATAAAACAGAGAACTGGTAGAGATGAAGAAAACATTCTAAATTTTATAGTGTTAGTAATTTTTGAAGTTCTTCAACATATGGGCATACATAGTCAACTTTACAGATGTCACGGTGAGCACTTGACTTGAAAATTAAATATTTTTGATGTTTAAAAATTATTAAAGAAAAAAAGCTTTTTGCAAAATGTTTGCCCTTCTTGATATCCTGTCCTCGATGATTGGTAGCTATTCATTTGGGAGTTGAGCTGGATATATTTGTCTAAGACATTGAGTGGGTCATGTAGAAAAAGTAGAAATCATCCAGTTGAGGATATCTGACCACTACTGTTTTATATTCAGTCCATATTTCCTGTGCTTGTTCAACTTTGGCTTCTTTCCATGACTGTCATGTCTATATAAAACAAAACAGATTGTGACTGTGTTTGCATTCATTAGGAGTGGTGGTACTTAGTCACCTCATTGACTGTACGTACATTTTGGTGAGCTATAAATCAAGGGAGAAGGATTTTTTCCCTAATGATTTGTAACCAGGAAGTACTGCCATTATTGCATACAGATAGATGATGATGTCCTGTGGTCATGTCAGTACTTTTGGTTCTCCTTTGCTCCTTGAGAAAGGGCGTGGTAGGATCGTAGGTGGACGCTTTGTAGAACTATGGTTGATTTACCATGTTTGGTGCATGATGAACATACCTTTAAATGGGCTGTTCTTTCCTTATACTTTCCAGAAAGCATACCTCACAGCCTTTTCCTTTTATAGGATCTTAATGGAAGGTGAGAGTATTGTGATGTTGATTTTATTTTCATCCTCATAACTCAGAATCAATATGGAACCAAGACCCTAATGCTGCTCTCAATTTTTGGTATGTGGGTGTGTGAAGCCTTTGTGAAAGTCCCAGGCTGTATTTTTATCTTATGTGAATCTAGAGACTGAAAAATTCGTTTCTAGAGTGAAAATCAGAGATGGTTTGATGTCCTCATAATCTCATTTAGAGTCCAGGTTTGCCATTAGTTTGTTCACTGGAACCTTTGAAGCATTGGTCTCACAGCTCAGGAAGGTGATGCTTTTTGGTTTTCCAAGGCTCACTGTAGCAGAAGTGAACTAGTACAGACAGATCCTCTAGGGAACAAAATAAGTTTCATTTTGCAAGCTGGCACCAGTCAGTTGGTTGTAGTTGCCAAGAGCCCTATATTGAAAAGGGCTCAATGGCAAACAAAACAATGCAGTGATCCATAATCCATGTCTACCATGAATACAGGAGGGGAGAGTGCATGCCAGTGAACCATGTATTTGATGACCCTGCTCTATATAAAAGGCCCTTATGCTAAGGATGCTTCTTTTCTTCCTGAGGTAAATGCTACACAAGTTGAAAACTCATCATAACTTATTTTCCATTTTACTTTTAAAAATGCCTGCATTTATTTTTTTAAACAGGCTAAAAACCCACACCATGGATAACTTATTGGACTTTGCCTGAAAGGAGTCATTAGTGCCATTGGATATTTGACCATCTTGGCCACAGGTTTTTTCAGAATGAATGGAAGGTCATGCAGCATGAATCTCCACCGGATATCAGGAACCCCACAGGGGCCTGGGATGGTCAGTGGCCAACACATTCCTCCCATCCGAGCCCACTCGGGGACTCCTGGGCCCTCGTCCTGTGGCACCACACCAAGCCCTGGTATTGGAAGCCTTGCTAACAGTCTCCATCTCAAGATACCTTCGGGAGGAGGGATGGTTCCTCAGAGCAACATGGCTGAGAGCCCCATCCATCTGCCCGCCTTGAGTCCCAGGAGACAAGTGCTCACCAATGGGAAGTCACGATTCCAGGTCACTCAGGCCGGAGGCATGTCAGGGCCACACACTTTAAAGCCAAAGCAACAGGAGTTTGGAAGTCCTTTTCCTCCAAATCCTGGGACAGGTAGGATTGTGTTTCTGGGATATTTTAAAAGTGGAAAGTACTTTTTTCTCCCCTTAGGCCCTTCTCCCAGAAAATCCTATGGAAAATTACACAATTCAATGTTAAGCTCAAAGTGATGGTGTCATAATGATGTGTAGCTTGCTTGGGAAGAGGGAGGATGTGTACATGTGTGTGAGGACCAGAAGGCCACAATAGTAAATGTGACATCTCATGGAACTGTGAAACAGAGTGGAAGGTAAGATAGAAAGATCAGAAATAGGCAGGTAGGGTGGTGTTAGTGATAGAAGGGAAAGGGCAAGGTTTAGCAAGATCCTCCCCTCTGGATACACAAATTCCTGCCCTGGTTCACCAAGAGCTAGATTCTGTAGGCCATGGAGTAGAGACAGGGCTGGTTAGAACAATCATTATGCAAACTGGGTGCTAAAAGAAAGGTAGCATTTGGAAGGAAAGTGATAAAAAAATTGAAATTTTTAAAAATGAGGAATTATTACATAGAGATGATAAGCTGTTCAAGAACAGAACCTTTCATTTTTCTGATACAGCTAGAAGAGAATAATGAAAAGGTGTATTTTTGTGCTTGTGGAGAACTAGAAAACCTGGTTAATTTGAAATTCAGAGAGAATGTGCTTTTAAGTCAGTCGTGGTTGAATTACCATATATTTTATGTATTTAATTTATTTTTTGATTTTTAATTTTTTTTGAATTTTTATAAGAGTTTATTTGAGCCAAAACTGATGACAGTTGCCAGGAAGCAAGATCTCACATGCTCCCAAATTACCATATATTTTAAATTAAAGAATAATTGTTGGAGACTAGCAAATTAATTGAATGACATACTGTCTGTAGAAACTAATGTTCACTTAATGAGATTATATTGCATTTGATACGTATGTTTGGGCTAGAAGAAGAAAGAGTATGTATCCCGTGTAAAATATAGCTTTGTTGTATAAAGTTGCACAACTATATATTCCTTTAGATATTTTTAGTGTTTAGTTTTAAATGTTTATATTAAGTGTTATACCACCAAATAAAATAACTAGCAGCCTGTGAATAGCCATTCACTGAGTTAACTCATAATTCACCCAATTATGGTGAATAATGATTTATATCAGGCAAGTAACCAAAAAGTTGTTTGTTTTAGTGTCTGTGTATATTTCTGTGTATGGAGAAGTTCGTATAAATGGATGGAGTTAAAAAACAAGACAAAACTAAGTACATGTAGCTTTTAAGGGTAGCTTTTTTCTTTTCTCTTTTATCTATTTATTTTGGTCTAGGTTTGGTTGCTTTATTTCTTAGAGCTACTGATATTAAGTATAAGTATAGGAAAAACTTTCCCTGGTGACTGCATCCAAAATAGCTCTGTCATTGTCAGGTTGCTATGTTCATGGCGAGGCAAGCTAAGTTCCTTAATGTCAAGCTCATGTGTTTGGATTTTCAGGGGCTGAGGCCCAGTGAAATCTTTCAGCTCATGCTTGACTAGTGAACTGTAGCTTACTTTTATACGTACTTATGTTTGAAATCCTGACTCGCAATAATAATGGTGATCGTACTAATAACTTGCATTTATTATATCATAACTCAGCATATGTCAGGCACTGTGTTAAATGCTTTCCAGTACATAGTCTCAGTTATTCCTCATAACAACCTTGAGTTTTATGCTGCTGCTGATCAAGTAATAAAGGAACTAAGGTCTAGAAAGAATAAGTAACTTCAGCATTGCCAGCCAGAAAGGAGTTTGGGGATATTACTTGGATGGCGACCAGAGTGGTTATAATTATAATGGTTTAAAAAATATTTCAGCTTTTTGATTCTTTTCTTTTTAATTTTCTGGCTCCTTGCTCAGCGTCCACACTCACAGTGTTTGTACTGGGTCTGCATGGTTGGGGCGTGCGTGGGCATGGACAAAGGGTTGAGGACAATCATATTATCCCCATAGCCTGGCCGGTTGGATACCACCAGTGGTCTGGGTGGTGCCAGGAATGGCCGAGTCTCCCTCTCAGATCTTGGTTAACAGTTCCTAAACAAAGCCAGTAACTGGTTGAGAATGGTGATCTGGGGGCTGTTTGAACTTCATCCAGTCATTTACTGAAATAATTATTGAACATATATTACCGGTAGTCCACTGTTTGAGGGACACAGCTATGTTCTATTGGCTATTGTATTCCTCAAGAATTCAGACAAATGAATGGACAGTTAAAATAAAGCACATTTAGGGCCCTGACAGGGATATACTCAGGGTTATAGGGCAGCATTTGAAGGGGTTCCCAGCTGGCGCTTCATGAGTGGATCTGGGGGGAGAGTAAGATACCTAGCAGACACTCGAAGGATGAGGAGCTAGCCTTGCAATGTGTATGTCTTAGGTCTGTGAGTGTATGAGTGTTTGTGTGCATACATGCGAGGGGGTTTTCTGGAACCTATTCTTGGTAGAGATAAAAGCATACTCAAAACCTGGAGGGGAGAGATCATGGTGCATTTCATGGACTTTCACCTAGTTCCACATTGGAGGGTATAAAGACTCTGGTAAGAGATGAGGCTGGAGAGTAATAAGCAGCAGCCACATGAAGGGTCATGAATGATACGCCGTGGAGTTTTAGATAAAATGTGAGGGCACTGGCAAGCTAGGGAAGGGTTTTAACCTTCGGAGTGGTGTGATAAGCTTGGGATGAACATTTCTTCCGGGCTTTGTTATTGTTTTTTTCATGGATTATTAGCAATGCCATGACCCAGAGGGATTGGTACAAAGAACCTGTGACTCTGCGGGTGTATTAGTTAGGTTTCTCTAAAGAAACAGAACCAATAGGTGATATATCTTCATATCTGCAATAGAATATATGTAATTATCTATCTATCTATCTATCTATCATCTATCTATCTAAAGAGACATTTATAAAAAGATATGTTTGCTCACGTGATTATGGAGGCAGATATAGAGGCAGATATGTTTGCTCATGTGATTATGGAGGCAGATAGATCCCAAGATCTGCAGGATAAGTCAGTAAGCCGGGGGCCCAGGAAAGCTGATGGTTTCATTGCAGTCCAACTCTGAAGGCCTGGAACTAGAAGACATAATGGTGCTGTTCCTTCGTGAAGGCCAGCAGACTTGAACCCCAGGAAGGACTTACATTTCAGTTTGAGCTCAAAGGCAGGAAAAAGCCAGCGTCCCAGTTCACAGGCAGTCGTTCAGTAAAGAATTTTCTCTTTCTTAGTGTAGGGACATCCTTTTGTTCTCTTCAGTCCTTCAGCCCATTGAATGAGGCCCACTCGTGTGAGGAAGGACAACCTGCTTAATGTGGAATAGGAGATGAAGGTGGGGAAATCCAGCCTGATTTCAAGGCTTGAGAAGTAGTAAGGGGTACAATTGGAACACACATATCGTTAGTAATTGCGGTTAAGAATAAAGTAAAAATATTTTTATTTTTAATTTGTGTATTAATTTTTCCAAACAGCTAATAAGTTGTTAGCACATAAATACTCTTTAAGTTGTTGACATCTAACTACTTAATAAATAGAAGTGTTAGGTGTTCCTTTTGGCCTATGGGCACCATGAAAAAAATCACTGAGACACTAAGAATGCCATGAACTGAGAACATTTGTGGACCTCTGTCACAGAAGTTTATTTTTTTCCAAAGAGTAGGCCAGAGTAGGTGGTGCTGCTAATAGTTGGAAGCTCAGGGATGTCAGGTCCAAGATCATGGAGCTTCTCTTAGTCTCTCCCTCTTGGTTGCGCGATAGCTGTCTCACTCTACTACCTGCTATTATGAGAATGGCGAAGGAGGAAGGACGAAGGACAGAAGGCAAAAAAGGCAAAAGCAACAACTACCCGCAAATAGACATACCCCTTTAATTGGCTTTACCAGGAGTCCCACCCAGTTATACCCCCTTGATTAGCCAATCATATGTAACTTATCCTAAATGAAACTCATTCTTTGACCTTGGCTGGTGTGGCTCAGTGGATTGTGTGCTGGCCCACAATCCAAAGGGTCACCAGTGCCATTCCTAGTCAGGGCTTGTGCCTGGGTTGCAGGCCAGGTCCGCAGTCAGGGGAATGTGAGAGGCAACCACACATTGATGTTTCTCTCCCTCTCTTTCTCCCTCCTGTCCTCTCTCTCTAAAAATAAATAAATAAAATCTTAAACAACAACAACAGAAAACCCTTAATCTTTGTTTCTGAATTTATCTGTTTTTAAAAAGTTAGATTTTGTCTTACCTTATATTACATTTTACTTTTTTGTATTTGCTACCTTTATATTTCTCTTATCTCAAGTAAGTTGAACTTATTCACTTGTAAATAAGTTGCAGACATTGTGACACTTCACTCCCAAATTCCTAAGCAGGTAACTTTCATGCTATATAACCAAAATACATTAATAATAACCAAAGAATTTAACTTTCCTACAATAGTATTATTTATATATAGTTAGTTATATCTTAAAATACAGTACATATTCCAAATGATTTTATATTTTAATTTTTACTTATCTTATTATTATTTATAATATATATCATTATTTTCTTTCCCCATTTATAACCCAAATGTCCTTGGTAGCCACTTTTTTTTTTAGATCTAGGATCTAATCAAAGGTCGTGCATTACATTTGGTTGTCATATCTCTTCAGTCTTTAATCCAGAATGGTCCTCTCTTCTGCCTTTTCTTTTGTGTTTCATGGCAAGTAAGTTGATATTTTTAAAGAGTTCAGGTCAGTTGTCTTGTCCCACATTCTGATTTGTTTGAATATTTCTTTTTCTTAAAATATATTTTATTGATTATGCTATTACAGATGTCCCAAATTTTTCCCCCTTTGCCCCCCTTTACCTGGTACCCCCCTTCCCTCCAGCAATCCCCCCCCACCTTAGTTCATGTCTGTGGGTTGTGTATGTAAGTTCTTTGGCCTCTCCATTTCTTATATTATTCTTAATCTCCCCCTGTTTTCTTCCTACCAATTATGCTTCTTAATCCCTGCACTTTTCCCCTATCCTCCTCCTTCCCCCTCCCAGCGGATAATCCTCCAGATGATCTCCTTATCTATGATTCTGTTCCTGATCTGCCTGATCTGGTTGTTTGCTTAGTGGGTTTTTTTTTTTAAGTTTCAGTTGCCAATAGCTGTGAATTTGTTGCTTTTCAGTGTTCATCGTTTTGACCTTCTTTTTCTTAAATAAGTCCCTTTAACATTTTTTGTAATAATGGCTTGGTGGTGAAGAACTCCTTTCGCTTTACCTTGTCTGTGAAGCACTTTATCTGTCCTTCTGTTCTAAATGATAGCTTTGCTGGATAAAGTAATCTAGATTGTAGGTCCTTGCTTTTCATCACCTGGAATACTTCTTACCCACCCCTTCTTCCCTGCAAAGCTACCTTTGAGAAATCCACTGATAGTCTTATGGGAACTCCTTTGTAGGTAACTCTTTGCTTTTCTCTTGATGCTTTTAAGATTCTCTCTATCTTGAGCCTTTGGCATTTTAATTATGATGTGTCTTGGTGAATCTCCAAATGTGCCAACATCCAAATCATGGGGATGCCAGAAGAAGAGGAAGAGCTAGAAATTGAAAACTTATTTGAAAAAATAATGAAAGAAAACTTCCCTAATTTGGTGAAGGAAATAGACATACAAGTCCAGAAAGCACAGAGAATCCCAAACAAGGACCCAAAGAGGACCACACCAAGATACATCATAATTAAAGCGCCAAAGGTTGTTTGAATATTTCATCATGACTGGGTTCAGGTTAAACTGTTTTGGCTGGAATATTACATAGGTGTTTTGTGTATCACCCATTGCATTATACCAGAAGGCATTGAGTGCTCGTTTGTCCTAGGATTTGTGATATTGCTTTTGATCTCCTGGCTAAGGTGATGTTACCAGATCTCTGCATTGTGAAGGACACTTTACCTTTCAAAAGTAGTAAATAATCTTGTATGAATATCTTCTTTTCCCACAAGCTTTCATAGCATCCATTGTCTGAATCAGTTATTACATGGTTGATTTTCTGATGCTAACATTTCTTCTGCCTTTGTTAGCTAGTTTCATTCTGGAAACAAAAGCTTCACTCCCTTCCCTTGTTGAGTATCACTGTAGACTCATTCTTTTAAAAAATTTACTGTACTGTAATTCATTACCATCACTATTCTTTCTGATGCTCAAATTGTCCCAGATTTAGCCATCTAAAGGAACTGATCTTTAAGTCAGTTCCTGTTCTTTTTGATATGTTCCCATTAAACACTTCCTTGCTTTCACACATCAACAGAATATTCTAGCATCACTTGCATTTATCTCTCCAGACCTGGAGTCATCCATTTTTCCAAAAAGCTCAGATCCCTTTTAGTGGGAAATGGTATTTGGAACCTGGATGAAAGTATGTTCTTATTGACTTGGGTATCATTACCTTTGGCCCCCATGCATGGACAGTGTTAAGAAATATGTCAGAACAAGATAATGAGTTCTAGTTAAAATACAACATTACAGATTTCTTCCTCACACTTCCTCAGTGGGATCCCTGGTTCTCAGCAGTATCAGTGTATTTATTTGCTCTTCCCTACAATAGAGAAAAGTTACTTTTTAGCTTCATTTTTAAGATAGTAGAAATTAGTTTTAAAAATGATTTCTTACTACATATATAATTTTAATATGCTGATATGAGAGTGTTTGTATTTATATAAGCCACTAAGTGAGCATGGAGATGTTCTGCAGTTGGCAACTTCCTGGCCCTTCTAGTGTTGGTGAGTGTGGAATCCCAGTTATATTGTACCAATAATGGCATTTCTCCCGACTTCCTGTTCAACAGTTATGAATTGTAATTAGACTGGCAGAAATGCATTTTCCAAAGTGTTTGAGAAATCAGTTTTATGATCTCTACTTTAAGCACATTTGACATAGCTATTGAAATATTGAAGACAACTCCACATTCACAGTGCCTGTAGGCCTATGTAATTGGGAAGATTTTCATTGTAAAGGTTTTTATTTTACTTCAGGGCCTCTGACATTTCTTGTTGGGCTCTGCTGTCCTTGGAGACAAAGGGAGTTAGTTATTCATTAGTGCTTGTGGGTTATTCATTATTGTTGGTCAGAAAAAGCAGAATAATATCAACAAAAGACACCAGACTAATTGGGATTAAAAAATTCTGTTGTGTCACTTAAGGCTGGCGTGTCTTGTAAAGACCTGGTTTAAGAAAAATAATGTATTGTGTGAACCTGGGAGGTCTAAAAACTAATGTACTTTAAATAATACATCAAAGTTTTATTTTTATTTTTTACTGTTTCTGGTTTGCTAATTTAATTGGTTATAACCTGGAGCTTAAGTTACAGTTTGATTCCTTAGTGGGTCAGCTAACTTCATAGTCGCTTCCTAACCCCCCACTGCCACAACATAAATTTTAAAATACTGCCACTGATAGAAAATGTTACTTTCCTGTATCATTTCTTTCTTATGTTTGTCCCCGGAAAAACAGACAATGAAAAAAACCTTCTAACACCAGTGACCTTCTAACACCAGTGAGTGAACCATGTTGAACGTTGTCATATTAGAAGTGGGGCAAGAATAGCAATTGGGGTCCCATGTATTTTAAGAGACACAGTTGATATATTAGCTAGGGAAAGTTGGGGAAAAATACTTGGTTACTTTTTTTTTCCCACTTCTGGTTTTTAATCATTTATATTTCCTTGCACTTCCAATGTGGCTTCCTGCAGATTTAGAGCAAATAAAGTTAATATTTCGTAAAAGGTTCCAAAAATAACCAAACCAGTCAGAGACCAAAGGCATTATTCCAGTTGAAATAGCCAGAGTTTTCATTTCGTCTCGCCAACAAGGCAGGTGAAACACAATGTTTACTTTTGTTTACTCTTTGGGCTACACAGGGTACACTTTGTGTGATTTATTGATGCTGGGTGTGAATCAAATTGATGATGGATTTCCAAGTATTACTGAATGGCAGGCATGATTTGTTCCAGTTATAAAAGCAATTTGTCATTCTCATAACATACCGTGTTTAAAAGAATATATTCCATTAACACCCCCTGCCTCCTATGTACACCTCAAAAGCTATAGGACATGAACCTGAATTGTAACATTTGTTAGTCATCTCTAGCATATTAATGCTGTTAAATAGCTATAGCTTTTGACCTGTATGGTAATTTGTAGTTTATAAACTTGCACATGGATTGTCTCATGATTTAATCAAAGGCACCATTCTGGGAGGAGGGCAAATGTAAATTGGCTCCATTTTAGGGATGAAGAAACTGAGTCTCAGTTTGCTGAGACCTCAGTCTTATCTGTTGCTTAGGTTAACACTGAATGGGACTCCACAGCCTGAGAGCTCTTACCACAGGAGTTCTGAGAAGTCTAGTCCTTTCTCTTTGTTAGAGTTTATGGTTACTGCCATTTGTGAAAGAGTATACCTTTAAAAACTCAAAACCATTCAGTTGTCATTTCATCCATGAACAGAGGAAATGGGTCCTTGCTCTTGTTTTGGAAAATTGTACTTGACAGCGTGCAACTTCTGGCCCTTCTGAGCTGGGAGGGCATTATCTGCCCAGGCAGGATGAGGCAGCCTTTGCGTGATGACAACCTGAGTGACATCATTATGTGCACAGGTACCTTTCGTATGCCTCTGTCTATGAAATGTTTAAACCCAGGCAGGAAGAAGTCATGCATATGAATAGCTTTGCTACTTCTGACCTATAAAATTTTAAGGATAAATGGTTGGTGACTTGCATTTAATACCTATTTTCATGGCTGCCTTATTTGAATAATGAATGAAATAGAAGGTCTATAATTGGCTCTGACAAAAGAAACAAGTTATAAATGAGACTAATGACATAGAACCTTGCTACCAAGATAGTCGGAGGCCAGGAGCTTTAGCAGGGACTAGGGATCTTGGGTAGGGAGAAAGTGAGCCTCAGAGAACTTGTGAGCTTTTCAGGTGGTCACCCACTTGTGTGGCAGTCTTAGGTGCACATGAGATGGTGCAATAGAAAATGGTGTTTGCTCTTGAGAGTTAAATTAGATGGTAAGCATGGAAGTGTGTTTTATATTACAAACTGCTGGAGACATGTAAAGAATTGTTGTTCCCTGATTACAAATCCTTGTTGGGCAGTATGGATCTCCCTGAACCACAGCAACTGCTGCTGAGTGAGATGGCCCTGCCCCACTACCCTATTTGTTCATGTGACATGTCCTTTGAAATAAAGGCCTGTAGCTTAGTCGTAATTCCCAAGTCAGTGAAGTATGAAAAGCTATTTGGTGGTTGGATATAGAAACCTAACTGCTCTCTGTTTCCACAGTTTGCTTCAAAACCTAGAGAGAAAAAAATTTAAACCACAATAAACAAACATTGAGGTGAAATAGCATATTTTAAAAGTTTATCTTCCATCTAAAGATTTTATTTTATTTAGATAGGGTGATCTTACAATTGATTATTGAAACCAGGACACTTTTCAAGAGTGAAATGGGGCCCTATTATAATTATGGCTGGAATTATCCTGGATGAACTGGAATGCAAGGGTCACCCTATATTTAGGGGAAAGTTTAATTGCATTTAGATTCAGAATTTTACCCCATTGCTTTAAGATAAAGTAGTTTAATGTACTTGACAGGAAAGATTAGCCCCATATAAGTTAATAGCAAAATTATATCCTGGGGCCATTGAGTGATTATTCCTACATTATTAAGTAGAATACATTAGTTTCTGGTCGTTCTGGGATTGAAAATAAGCAGCTGGCAAATTATTTAGCACTTTTTATTTTCTACTGCTCTTAGCTTCACATATCTTAATCCTTCCTAGCCCTATGAAGTATCCCCATTGAAAACATGAGAAAAGAGAGGCTTAGAAAGATTAAGAAACTTGACCAAGAACACATGGGGATTTTAACCCATGTCTCTCTGACTTCAGAGCCCTAAAACTTTATAGGATATTGTTTTGTTTCTTGGTGCAGGGTTTGCCTCAGAAGGCTAGGTTCTTGGCAGTTGAGAATGATTTCCTTAAAAGCCCAGTATGTCTACCTATGTAGGTAGGTTTTTACTATGTATGGTGGTGCAGTATCTGACATATATTTATTTTGTAAACAACAGTGAACCGAAGCAGAATAACCACTGCCAAATAAATTGTTGCAGGTGTTTGTGTTGATTTCTGTTAAAAGTGTCCCTCCTTACTTGCCTCAGGGCTTTGGTGGCAATCGGTGAATGTGACAGAAAAAAGAAAGATACAGAAATGGCCAACAGTGAGCCCTTTCTCTGGGCCAGTTACGACGCTAAGCAGAGCTGCTGGGCCACACAACTAAAGCATAAGCCAGGAAGCCTTCCACGACGGCTCTGGAGCTTGGAGTTCTCTTTAATTCTCCTAACCACCCCGCGTGTCATCAGATTTAGAAAACTCAGGCTTGGTGAGGTGAAGTAATTTAGTAGTGGCCACAGGGCTAACATGTAGCAAAGCTGGGAATTGAATGAAGGTCCTGGGTGCCCCTGGGCCTTGTTTTAACCAGTCTATTGTGTTCTGTTGGGATGAGATAGAAAGCCTTGCTCCTTGTAACATTATGGGGGAGGAAGCTGGAGACTGGAACTTTCTACTGAAAGTGCACTAATTCACCAAGTACCTTATTTAAGATTCTTTTGGTTGCAGGTAACTGAACCCACTATGCTACCTTATGTAAAGGAAGATTTATTAAAAGGAACCAGGGGTGATTCATAAAAACCAAGGAATGGGTAGACTTTAGGAACGAGTTATTTCCCCATGCTTCTCCTCCTTAGGCAATGTGACTTTTATTTTATTTTATTATATTTAAATTATATCTTATTGATTATGTTATTACAGTTGTCCTGATTTTTCCCTCATTGCCCCCTCCACCCAGCACCCCCTACTCCCTCAAGCAGTCCCCCCACCATTGTTCATGTCCATGGGTCATGCATGTAAGCTCTTTGGCTACTCCATTTCCTATGCTGTACTTTATGTCCCCATGGCTAGTCTGTAACTACCTATTTGTATTTCTTAATCCCCTCACCTTCCCTCTCATTTCCCCAACCCCCCTCCCATCTGGGAACCATCAAAATGCTCTCTATAGCCATGATTCTGTCTCTGTTCTTGTTTGCTTAGTTTGTTTTTTACAACTATTCAATTGTTGATAGATTTGTATTTATCGCTATTTTATTGTTCATAGTTTTGATCTTTTTCTTAAATAAGTCCCTTTAACATTTCATATAATAATGGTTTGGTGATGATGAACTCCTTTAGTATTTTCTAGTCTGGGAAGCTCTTTATCTATCCTTCGATTATAAATGATATCTTTGCTGGGTAGAGTGCCCTGGCTGTTAAGTCCCTTCTTTCCATGACTTTGAATGTTTCTTGCCAATCTCTTCTAGACTGCAAAATTTCTTTTGAGAAATCAGCTGACAGTCTTATGGGAGCCCTGAAGGTAACTAACTGCTTTTCTCTTGCTGCTTTTAAGATTCTTTCTTTATCTTTAAGCTTTGGTATTTTAATTATGATGTCTCTTGGAGTGGGCCTCTTTGCATCTACTTTGTTTGGGACTATCTGTGCTTCCTGGACTTGCATGTCTATTTCCTTCCCCAAATTAGGGAAGTTTTCTTTCATTATTTTTTCAAATAGATTTCCAGTTTCTTGCTCTTTTCTCTTCTCCTTCTGGCACCATTATGATGCAAATGTTGGAATGTTTGAAGTTGTCCCAGAGGCTACCTATATTATCCTAATATTTTTGGATTCTTTTTTTTTTCTTGTTTTGATTGGTTGTTTTTTGCTTTCTGATGTTCCATGTCATTGATTTGAATCTGGGCTTCATCAGCTCTACTGTTGTTTCTCTGTAAATTGTCCTTTGTTTCAATTGGTGTTTCTTTTGTTCCTGACTGGATCTTTTTTATGCCGTTGAGATCCTCACTAAGTTCCTTGAGTATCCTTATAACCAGTGTTTTGAACTCTGCATCTAATAGGTTGCTTATCTCCATTTTGTTTAGCCCTTTTTCTTGAGTTTTGATCTGTTCTTTCATTTGGGCCATGTTTCTTTGTCTCCTCATTTTGGTAGTCTTCCTGTGTTTGTTTCTAAGTATTAGGTAGAGCTGCTTTGACTCTGTGTCTTGGTAGTGTGGCCTAATGTAGTAGGTGTCCTGTAGGATCCAGTGGCACAGCCTCCCCTATCACTCAAACTGGGTACTTGAGGTACACCCTTTGTGTGGGCTGAGTACACCCTCCTCTTGTAGCTGAACCTTGGTTGTAATTGGGAGATCAAGGAGTGGGATTTACGTAGGCCAGTCATCTGTAAGGATTGGCTGTGACTACTTGCCACCAACCCTCTGCCCTCTGTGGAGGATCAGCTGTGCAGGATCAGGGTGGTGGTACTCCGCCATGGTCTATAGCTGTCCACTGGGTGCGCTAGCCCTGGGTTTCCTGGGTGATGCAAGCCAAGGTCAGCCCCTATCTGTGTTTTGCCTGGGGCCACCCTTCTTGAACTATAAATCAATCTGAGAATCCTGCTACTTGTGCTGGGCTTGGAGATTCCCAGGCAAAGCCAAGCTGTGAATCTAGGCTGGCTGCTGCTAGTGCCAGGCCTGGGGCTCACTGAGGCCAGCTGTTGCTTGTTTGATAGAATTTAGGAAGTTGTGAAGTTCTCAAGTTAGGAAGCATGAGTCAAGACCAGCCATTCATATGGAAAAGCAGCTTGGGTGGGCCTGTAAGTTGGGAGGGACAGAATCTCTGGGGATCTCCAAGACGGGTCAAACTGTGTTAGCCAGGTTGATGGAGTCTCAGATGTGGCACCAGCTTGCCAGCTCAGTCTGGATGGATGTGGTTTCTTTAATTCTGTAGTTGTCAGATTTCTGTTCCATTTGAATTTGACAGTCTATGAGATGGTTGTTTTATATTTTAGTTGTAATTTTGATGTGGTTGTGTGCAGGGCTGAGCCATGTCTGCCCATGCCACCATCTTGACTTGAAGTCGGCAGTGTGATCTTTTATTTCTGCTTCCCTTGACATATCACTTTATTCTTCTATTGCAGGTTGTTTTAATTTGTTTCTCAGTGTGTGTATGAGCTCTCTGGAAAAACAGAATCAGTCTATGTAGAGATTTATTACAAGGAATTGGCTCACTCCATTATGGAGGCCAATAAGTCCCAAGATCTGCAGTTGGCAGGCTGGAGACTGAGGAGAACCAATGGTTTAGTACTAGTTCGAGTGTAAAAGCCTAAGAACCAGGGGGAGAAGTGATAGAATAAGTTCTAGTATAAAAGCTGGCAGAGATTTTGTTTAAGTTCAGTTTTGAAGGCCAGAAAAGACCAATGTCTCAATTCAAAGCAATCAAGCAGGAAAAGTCGCCCCCCACTGTGAGGGTTCACTTTTTTGTTCTGTTCAGGCATCTGATTGGGTGAGGTCCTCCTCACATTGAAGAAGCCTGTTTGCCTAACTCATTCTACCAATTCAGATGTTAATCTTATCCAGAAACACCCTTATAGACACACCCAAAAATATGTTTGACCAAATACCTGGAAACGCTGTTTGCCAATCAAGCCAACACATAAAATTAACCATCCCAGTATTCATGTCCTCAACATAGCTTTCTTCCCCAGCCCTAAACATGTACTGTACTTAGAACTTTTGTGCTACGACATCATTTAGATAGTGTAACTCTATCCCATTTTCAGGAACTTTAGAAGGAAAGTCAGGTTGGTCCAGTGTGTGTCAGGTGCGGTTCATCCAACTGAGGTGGAAACAGAAACTCATAGAATAAACAAGGGTCCCACCTGCTCAGAAAAGTTGAGTGATACCTAGGGCTTAGTCCCTTAAATAATGGTACTTTTGGGGATATGTCTTAAATAACAGTGAAATTTTCAGAGTTATCATAGAAATTGTGTTTTTAGCCAATATGACTCCAAAGTAAGGGAGAAGATTTTAGAAGTATGACCATCAGATAAAGTTAATTCTAGGAAAAGCTTTTTTTTTTTTTTGAGTTCCTTTTCCTGTTTGCGAGAAAGAAAACTGAACTATAGAAATCATGAAGCTTTGCATCAGTTTTTCAGCTGTAACCACTATATTTTCACTATATTTTATAAGGTAACACTTTTTTTCAAGATAACGCATAATTAAGAAAGAGTCAATAAAATGGGGAAAAAAAAGAACATTTAATGGATAATCCATTAAATCTTTTGGTTTATTTTGTATTTAGAGTTTAGCGAAGGGGAGGATTTCCAGGGTTTCAGTGTTCAGGTCTATGATTTCTGTTTGTAGTCACCTGAACAACAGAGTAGTTTAAAATAGTTTGGCTGTCAGATTTGAAAATTTTCAGCATAGCTGTTCCTTTTGCTTTGGGTTATGTAATTAGAGAGAATCCACTTGTGATTTGAATACTCCTGATAGATTTTAAGAGGAACCTATCAGGCACAAATCATATACAATTAATCAGTGAGTTAAATTTTTAAACGTTGGGGCTACATGGATTGGGTGTTGAAAATGTATTTGGCTCAGGTGATTTTTCCACTTACATAGAAGAAAATCCTTTACAACCATCCATTTTATTATTGTGATAGGCCCCCAACCATTCCCATCTCCTGGAATTCATTCCCTTGTGTAATAGTCGCCCCTTGAGTGGGGCTGGATATACCGACTTGCTTCTAACCATGACAAAGATGACAAAATACCACTTCCACTATTAAGTTAGAAAAGGTTTGACTTCCTGTCTTGCTATCAGATGACTGTCTTCTTGGTTTTGTACGCTCTATTGGGAAGGCTCATGTGGCAAAGAGCAATAGACAGTGAGGAACTGAAGGTCTCAGTCCAACAACCTTCCAGAAACTATATTCTGCCAACAACTGTGTGAGCTTCAAAGCAAATCTTTCCCTAGTTGGACCTTCAGGCGAGACTCTAACTGTAGCTGACACCGTGATTCCAGCCCTGTGGGAGACCCTGGAGCAGGGGACCTACTTCAGCCATGCTTGGATTCCTGACCCAGAAACTGAGATAATACATGTGTCATTTTAAGCCACTGAGCTGGTGGTAATTTGGTATATAGCAATAGATAACTAATCCAATTATTGTCTGGGCTTTTTCTCTCTTTTAGGAAGCACTAGAAAGTTAGGCAATATCTAGGAGCAGGAGGGCAGGAATTAACCTCTGTTGAGGGCCTATGATATGCCTGACATTGTGATAGGTTTAACGATTCGGCAGAACCAAGTTGTAAGGTTTTTGAAATTACATCCGTTTTACACATGTGGAAATCAACATTCAGAGTAGTGAAATTAAAATTATTTGCCCGAGTTTACCTGACTCCTAAGAGGCAGAAGCAGAGATTGGGTGCAGGTATTGTAATATCTTCTCCCGAGCACCTTCCATGCGTCAGGCTCACTCCTGTAAGCCATGACAGGTGTGGCATTTTTGCCTACAAGACAGAATTAAACAAAGAGAATTTGCCTTTAAGCATTCATCAGCTATGTTTTGGGGCTTGTTGCCGGGCATCACTCCCCTCTCTTTTTCTTCTCAGTGGTTTGTTCCCACCAGATATTCTTTTCTGCTCTTTTTCTGCCCTCTGTCTATCACAGCCCTATTTTTATTGCCCTTTTTATTATTCTCAAACAAAAGCCATAGACAGTGTTATCTATCTATGCACATAACCTAAAAAATTAAGATAGTCTCGTAACTGAAATGTAAGGGAATAGAAAGGAACATAATTTATAATAAAATGCATTTAAATATGAAAATGTTTCAGCACAACTCTACTAGAAGATATAATGAAGTAGCGGGAGAAGCTTGCACCTAAATATAGACTTCACTACAATTCTGATGACTCAGAATTGTATTTGTTGTACCAATGGCTCAGATGTGTAGTTACTTTGCTTCCGGTGATATTTTATGAAATGGTGGACAGTACTTTATAATATTTCTGTCAAAACAATGATCACTCTTCCTTTGATTTGCATTATACCTTCATTTTAGATAAGTTAGTGTAGATAAGAATGATGAAAATAAAATAGACTTAGATTCTAAACTCAGACAATTATAAACAGGTTTTTACCTATGTGAACTTCTGGTCAAGATACTTGAAAATCATGTGGGATGGGGGATACTTCTTTTTGTGTAGGACTGAGTGTCATCCCTACCTTCACAACTGAATACCGATAATGGTGACAACCTAGGATGCTCCGAGAATCTTCGGATGTCTCCTAGGGGGCAGTGTCCTCCAAACTCATGGATCTAAGTCTAAATCTGCTTTCAGTAGAAGAGCTGATCAACTGATTGAAGTATTACAATTTCCAGAGGTGTTTGTGTTTTAACTGGGTCAAAGCCTTAAGACAAAGCATGGTGTTGTTCGTGGTGGGACTTGTGGCGGGATAGGGACGTGGCAAAGTGAAAGAGGAAGACAATCCCCTTTCCCCCAGCCCTTTAAACCATGTAGCGTGTGTGTACTCTTTGTATTTTTGATTCTAGCCATTCTTCTTATATCCCTTTTCTTTACACTCTGTACACATTTTACATGACAAATTAGATGTCTTTTTGTAAGTCAAACTCTTTTTCTCTTTTCTGATTATATTTTAAGAGCTTCTCTATGTCAAACAGTCAACTGATATACATACATACATACATACTAGTACACACATAGACACACATGTATATACCTTCAGTGAGCTCACAATTGAATATGAAGAGAAACTTTAGAAAACAATAAATTGTATGCATAGTCATTAATTAACAGCAGTAAGTGACTTTTACAGGATTTATGTACTTATTTATAATATATAGCATGTAACTAATAACCTAGAAGTATGTCAAGTCTGTGAAGTGATATATATGAGGGGGACCTAAGAAACCAGAATTTATTTATAAAAACTGTGTATTTATTCTTACATGTTTAAACTTCAGCCATCTTCCAAGTACTTTGCATTTGATGCAGTACACCTATTGAGACATTTTTTCCACTGCTCAAAACAGTTTTTGAACTCGTTGATTTTGATGCCTTTTAGTTCTCCTACCGTTTTTTGTTTCACCTCTTCCACACTGGCAAAACGTTTCCCTTTGAGTACTTTTTTCATCTGGGGAAACAAACAAAAGTTGCTTGGGGCAAGATCTGGTAAACAGGGAGGGTGGAGCACAGGGGTCAAGCTGTTTTTGGTCAAAAACTGCTGGATGCTCAGCGTGGTGTGGGCGGGTGTGCTTGTAAATCACCCATTATGAAATGGGCAAATGCGTTTAGAGAGTCTTCAAAAAAAATTCACTGAAGCCAAATGTGGCCTTTCACAAAATGCCAGCTGCTGCACTGATACAGATGGGTTCTTAGAACACTCACCTAGTGGGGGAAGTCTGTACTAGAAGGGGCCTGCGTTCCAGAAGGTAAGTCAGGTTTTTTTGGGGTACCCCCCTCATATGCTATATAATGTACCATGCATATTATATATACTGTACATAATTAATATTAGTATATGTAATATATTATAATTTATATATAAAAGCTTTTATTAAATGAACAAGTGAAAGTGCCCAGAGGCATCTTCCTCCAACTGTTTATACATTAGAAATATATCTTCATAGATACATAATTTTGGATGTGTCTTTTGTAGCTGAAAGCTCATTTTATATATCAAAATGAAAGAAAAAATGGGAAGCATAGTAGGTATAAGAAATTTCATATCAAGTCTGATGGGACAGGTCTTGTCACATAATAGGTACAGATGGCATAGAATATGTAGGGGAGTGTGGAGTATGTCTTTCATTTAAATTGACAGCAAACTAAAAGAAGATCTCCTATCTCAAGCAGATAAATTTAAATTAGACATTATATTAAGAAGAGCGTCCTTTGAGAGATATTTTAACATGTTTAAGGTGAAGGATTGGAGCTGCCATCTCTGTCAATATTAATGATAAGGAGTGAGTTTGTATAGTGTGAAAAAACAAGAACTGAACGCCCATCCACTGGTATATCGGCAAGGATCCAGTCAAGAAAAGATAACCCACTTTAGTTATTTTAACAAAGATAATCTAATATCAGAAGTTTGTTAAGCAGGCATTGAAGGACTGAAAAGATAAAATGAGAATGCTGAGGTAATGCAAATAATAGTTGCAGGAAGCAGCTACCACCCTGGGGTTGGAGGATGAAAATGAAGAAGTTGGAAGTTACCTGAACATAGATAGTTGGAGGAGGAGCCCACAGGTCTGGGGCCCAGACCTCTGAGGACTTGCTACCTAGCTGGTACTGGTACCTGGGAGAGCTGAGACGAATTGTCCTTCTGGAATCAAACCAACAAGTATGATGTACTATTCTCTGTGAAGCTTTACCACAGACCTTGTAGTACTCTATACAGATGTCCAATCAATAACTATTTTCAGAACAGAAGGCATGGATTAGATCTGAACTCCAACAGGACCTTTCCCCTTTTTTTTCTTGTCCTTAAATTGCCTAGAATAATTGCAATAGTTACCAGGTCTAGGCAAATTATACTGAACCATTCTATTGAATTCCTTTCAAAATGCTTGTATCAAGTGGAGCTTGTATATTTGAAAAGTATTCAGAACAAACCCAGAGAAATAGAGCAAAGTGAGACTATAAGCTCCTTTTCATTTTTTTTTTAGTCTTAATCAAATTTTAAAGAACAGTGATATCTAATACATAGCACTTACACTGTGGTAGATATTTTAAGTGCTTGATATCTCATTTTTAACATATTAATAAGATATCATCTCATTTAAGTTGTACAAAAACTCAAGGAGGTGGGTACTGTCATGATAGTTGTTCCTCCCATTTTATAAATGAGGAAAGTGAGCTATGGTTGAGTAACTTGTCCAAAGTCACATAGCTAGTGGGCGGCAGGGCTGGGATGTAAACCAGCCAGTTTGGCTCCAGAGTACATACTCTTAACCACTAAGCCAAATTGGATATGGAGATATGGATGTGTATGTGTGTGTGTGTATATATATTTAAATTTTAATATAAATTAAAATTATATATATAATTTTAAACCTGTATTTTTATTTAAACCTGTGGATTGATAGATGGGTAGCAAATCCATTTATTTCTTCAGCAATGCAGCAGTATAGTAGAAATGCTTGAGGTTTAAGAGAATGAGGCTCAAAACCCAGGTCTTCCACTAACTCTCATTAGAAGAGCCACTTTATCAATCTGGGCTCTTTATAAAATGAGGAAGTTGAATGAAATGATTTTGATCATTGTTTCCTGAGTTGTAAGGAGCCTGGTCACCTTTTCAGAACTAGAGTTGAAGCCTGACCTGCAGAATGAGTTTGTCAGTTTCCTAACATATGCCAGACACAGACAAGGAAGTGAGTGATGTTGATGCTATTGATAGCTAAGTAGCCAAGAGTGTCAAGGAAAGAGATTAAAGATTTATTTTCTTCAGACCTTTGGGCACTGTGGGGCTGGCTGTAGTTTTAGCTCACATTTTTTGCTGAATTTTCATTTTTCTACATCCAGAAGTCAGTCTTGCCAGGAACGTGCAAAACACTACTTAAAAGTCATTTCACCTCTGGGGATTCAGCCAAGAGAGAACATCCCCTTCTGTTAGCTCCCCTTGCTCCGAAGGGGTTGTCTACTTTCCCAATTTACAGATAGCCCACCTGCAGACTCATTGTTGATCTAAAGACTAGAGACCTGGAGTCCAGAGACCAGAAAATGCCCAGGAACTGAAAAAGCCCAGCAAAAATGCTTCCAGCTTAGAAGATGGGAGATGTGTTGTGTGGCTTAAGCCACACAATCTTATTGTAAGGTTAAGGAGGAAGCATGGGTAGGCTTATGTGTAGGGGGATGGACAGCCTTTTTCTTATTCTCTAAACAGTGACGCTCCCTTTTACCTTCAGATAGTCTCCTTTTTCCTTGTTCCTCCTCTCCCACCCGCATTTTCCCAAGCCTTGATTTTTATGAGTTGAGTCCTTGAAGCCTTTACATGTAGGAGTTGTATTGTAGTATATAGCACTTATCAGCAGTTGTATAAATTTTATGTGCTTAGAGTCAAAAGCAATTTCAAATTAGGTTCTGAGTGTTACCAAATGTCACAATTGATGTTATTTTTGGTAAATTTAGAACAAAAGAATAATTTTGGCTTATATTAAGTAGTAAGGTTGAATACAGATACATAGTTGTTTTCTATATAATTCTTTATAATCTTTGAGTTGCATAAGGATATTTTTTACTATTTATAATATTTTTCAGTGAAATAACTATACATCATTATCATAGTGGATATGTGTCCTGTATGCAGTTCAGAACCATGGTCGATAAGGGGGATCTGTGTGTGTGTAAAGTGTAGACCTGCGCCTGTATATGCTAGGTGGCATGGGCAGTGAGAACCATGGTGTCTTAATAGGTACACAGGTGGGCAGTTCCTAATTTATATTACAGTCGAAGAAAGAAAAAACGTCACTTTCTTGCATCTCTGAACTTTCGGTGCCTGGTCTTAGCTATTGCACTATTCCAGAATTTAGCTGGCGGGTCCCAGAAAATTTTCTTAGTGTTGTGTCAGACTATAAGAGGACTACCCCCTGAGGCACTCCATCCTGCATAATCAGTTATGGGAAGTTTGAGGCAAGGAATTGGTTTGGTTCTTTCTATGTAAGCCAAGTATCTGGTTTTCCTGGTGGTAGATGAAGAACCAGGGTGAATGTATTTTACTCAAATATTCTGCCTTGATTGACTCCAGATTGTAAATGTATCACCTCTAGTAGTTCTTGTTTAAATTTGTAATATTTAGAGGGGGAAATTCATAATGTGGGTAATAAGGGTGATGAAGTAGCATGAGGAATGTCTTATTTCATGCCTCACCACCCTAACATGGTACCTCGTCTTGGTAAACACATATTGTGTATTGATCTGTGGCCAGTTGTCTTCACTAAATTGAATTTGGGTGAAAGAGTTCTTGTGATTTAATATAGAAATTAAATTTTAAGCACTAAAAGTGACAGCATTTTTTTTCTTGATAGGAGGTGTAATCGAAGCATGAGAGGTCATTCTAGCTCAATCCCTCCATTTTCCAAGTCATGACATACATAGGCAGTACACAGCACAGCATAGTGGCTAAGAGTGTAGATTAGGAGTGTAATGAATCTGAGACTGAATCCAAACTTCGCCTCTGATCACCTCTGGACTCTTTAGGAAGTGACCTTCTCTGAGGAATAATATTTGTACTTAGCTCTTAGTAACTTTAAATACTTAAATAAGATAATGTATGTCCAGAATTTAGCATAATGCTTGGTACATAAGAAATGCTAATATATTAAGTAGCGTATTGTGAGATTAGCAAAGTAAACAATAGACTTTAAACTGAATACCAGGTCTTTTGAGCCCAAGACCTCTTTCCTGTGATCTTTCACCAGATGTAAACTCTGGTAAGGAAGAAGATTGTTATTTAGTATTTGAGAGCCTGCTGTGTGCCCACATGAGCAAGAAACAGTAACTGCACTCACTTTGTATTCTAATGAGAGTAGCAGTCAACAAATAACCTCAGATGTAACTTCATGGAGTAATAAGTGCTATAGAGAGAAACAAAGCAGAATAATGGGGTTCAAATGGATGGTTCACATATTTTTTATAAACGGTATCCAGAGAACACTTCTCTAATATAAGTGAGGAGTGAGCCATCTGTAGATGTAAGGAAAGTTGTCCTGGAAGAGGTAACAGCAAATGCATAGGCCCTGGTGTTTTTCTGATATAGCTAGATCATTTAGGTCCTCACAGACTGACGTAGGGAGTTCAGAGGTTTCTAGTGGGATGGGAAGTCCTTGAAGGATTTTAAGTAAAGGATTGATATGATTGAACTTACATTTTAAAAAGGAAGTTCTGGTTACTGTATTGAGAATAAACCGAGTGTTAGGACAAGAGTGGAAACAGGAAAACCAGTTAGGTTATTTCAGCAGCCCTGGTGAAACAGATGGTGTGAAGGGTTTCAATTCGGGATAGATTTTGAAGGTAGAGCCAACAGGACTTGCTGAAGGCTTGGATGTGGTGACAAAAAACAGAAGAATCAGGGAAGAATTCTAGGTATTTGGCTTGAGCATGCAGTGAATGGCAGCACCATTTCCTGAGATGGAGAAATCTGGGTTTGGGGGTGAGAGGTCAGGATTTTTTTTTTTTTTGAACGTACATTTGTGATACCTGTCACTCCTCCACATGAGGGCATCAAGTATGTAATTGGATATGCAAGTCTTGAACTTTGGAGTGAAGTGGGAACTAGATATCAAAATGTGGGAGTTAGCAGTATAGATGACATTTGATATCATGGGACTATAAGGGGCCACCCGGGGAGAGAGTGAGGATGGGGAAAATGCGAACTGAGAGAACTGAGCCATGGGGGCAGTCAACGCCGGAGCCTGACAGGGAGAAACTGAGAAGATGCAACCAGTGAAGTAAAAGGAAAACCAGTTTAGAAGATGTCTTGGAAGAAGTCTTGTAAGCCAAGTGAACACCAGTGTTTTGGGAAAGGAGTGATCAGCTTGGTCAAATGTTGCTAAGAGGTCGGGTAAGATAAGGTCTCAAAATTCGATATTGAATTGGAGAAGATGAAGGCCACTGTTGCCTTTGACAAGAGAACAAAGGCTACGTTGTGTCTGGCTTATTCATTGCTATGTTCCCTGTGAAATACACAGTGTCCGAACATGATAGAGACTTAAAAAAACATCTGTAGAATGTTGGATGAATGAACTAATGAATTGACAAGCCCAACTTTCCTTTATTTTAGTCTCAATGCAGTCTTTGCTTGTTTTAGACTTTAGTTTTTAGCCTTATCAGGGAGAAAAATCATGTGATTATAATAAAACATACACATCGCACCTGCCTTCTCTCAGTTAGTAGTCTGTAATATTGACTCAACATTTATCTCACATGTTAATGAACAATATATAAACCACCACCGTTCTAGACAATGTCCTACATTATACTGTAGAGTGAAGTAGTTAAAGAAAAGTGATCAGTTTATTTAACACTGTTCCTACCCCCTGTCCTCTCTGTCCCTGAGTAAGCAGTCTCTCTCAGCCACCCAGAGGTTTATCACTTACCCAAAGACTGCTGTGGCTTTAGTATAGAACACTTATTAAAACAGATAAGAGTTTACTTCAGGATATTTTAGTCTGTGCCACATAGATTATCCACCCTCCTCCTTATTTTGAGATGAAAACTAGCAAGGATACTAATGATTGGTCAAAGTAGGATGTCTAGCCTTGCAGTTTTCCAAACCATTCTTTGAAGTATGCTGGGTACTACAGTGAATTCATAGGTGGGCTGTGGAATATTTTAGCTTTTTTGAGGAAAACAGAAATAATCAACAACTGTCAGCTACCCTGCGAACTACTGGCTCAAGGTAGTTCATAGTTTCAGTATTAGATCACTACATTCCTTTTTAATGATGTCATATCTTTGCAAAGCCAGGCTTTTGGGGATTGCTGTCCTTAAAAAGACAGTACTGTGTAAAAATTATTGTGAAATAGGAAATGAGGTGACAGAGTTCAAACTGATTTCAAAGCCTGAGAAGTTGTGCGTTGCCAGCAGCATATACATCCCATTAATAATTATGTTTGGTTAACAATGAAATGAAAACATACTTTCCTATCAATTTATGTCTGTTGAATGGCCACTAAGTTGTTAGGACAAATACATATTAAATTGTTTGGATCTACCTATTTAACAGATGGAACTGTTAGGCATTTCTCTTGGCCTCGTGGCGCCATGAAAAATTAGCAAGACATCATCAGGGTGTGGAGAATGGAGAAAGTGTGAGAACCTCTGGTGGTTAGCCTGTGAGGCCTCGAGCAAGAAGAAAACAGAAGGGAAGGGAGCCAGCCTGTTGCCGTCTCCAGCTTGGCCTGTCTGCTTCTCGCATCTCACCTAAGTCTCTGCCACCTAGTACTCTTTCAAGTGTTCCTGTGAGCGACTGGGTGAATTTGCACAATTAACAGGTATTGATGAGCATTCTCATGTTACAGCTGTGCTGGTGGCCCCTACTTACAAGTGGCCGGTGTTACCTCCCACCCAGAAGAGAGTGAAGTTTTCTGTCCTCTTTTCCTCTTTCTCCTGCTTGAGAAGTACACTAGGGCTCCTAGAACCAGGACTGCTCTTAGCCAAGTAGTTCCAGATTTATGGTTAAAGAGACCTTTTGGACTAGCTTGGGTCTTTCTGTACCCATTCATTTCTGTTTTATTTTCCTCTCCTTGAGAATGTGTTCCGAGTACTAGACAACTACCTTACATGTGAATTTTCAGAACACGGCCCTTTATAGCATGGAGGCTAGCTGGGCCTGCGGAGAACTCTCTCTGGAGACCATATTAGAGGCTACACTAGTTATAATGTACTATATCTATGCCTTGAAAACTCAAAGAAATCTGTATATTTTCAGAGCAGGAGTATTTTTTTTTTTTTGAGACTCGAGAAGAGATGAAAAAGAATTTTTTATGGCTTCATGAGGCAGTATTGCATACTTTAATACTCTGAAATGGGAACTGTGCTTAGGGAAATTGTGGGTTTACGACCACTGACAACAATGAAAGGCAGAGGAGTGATTTACACAATGTGGCTGTTGCTTCATTCATTTCACTTGGGGATATTCTAAGGGCTCAGGGTACCCAAGGTGTTTCCTTTACTTTCACTTTTGTGCCTTTCTTTGCATACTGCAGTGACCCTCTTGAGTTATCTTTGTGGGTATTGTCACTTTGTTCTTGATACTGATCTCAACCTTATCCTTCAGAATTACTCTGAGCAGTGGGGAAGGGTGGTATTGTTGTTTTTTGTTTTTTTTTCTGCCATAGAGATATTCTTTCCTACCAGTCTATTTCTTCCTAATCTGGATCTTTTGATCCACACTTTCACCATCCCCTCTGTTCTATTTCCATCTCAATCTGTGCCTTCCCCTTCTTTCCCCCCACCTTCCTTCCTCCTCCACCTTCATATTTCTTCTTCATTGCTTTCATCACAGCAGAGTCCTCAAGCTCCATGTCTTACTCTCAAGTATCCCCATAGTAAAGAGGTGTTAATATTGAATTGTGGGCATTTACCCTGGACCTGAATCGAACATCAGAGCTTTGTGGTATCCTGTGTTGAACTCATGGACGGAACTCAGATGATCCCTATGAATGAATTTTACCTTGAGATGAGTTAGTCAGGACTTAGTTTCCCCACATGTTTTCCAGGATTCCATAAAAATCAGAAAGGTTAGGCTGTACTTGCTGCTTGATTTAAATGTCTCTAATTCTAGTACCATAGAATCTCCAGAGCAGCACTTCCCTGTAGCAATATTACAGTAGGCACAAATATGAACTGCTGACATAGTTTTAAAGTTTTTTATAGGCATGTGAAAACAAATAAAGACTCAAGTGTTGAAGTTAATTCTAATAATGTATTTTATTTAACTAAATATATTAAAAATATTAACATCTCAACATGTAATCAACATAAAAAGAGATTGTTAATGAAATATTTTACCTTCTTTTTTTTCCTACTAAGCCTTTGAAATCTAGTGTATTTTATACTTTAACTCAATTTGGCTCAGTTTGGATAAGTCACATTTCAAGTGCTCAAGAGCCACATGTGCTAGAGGCTACTGTATTGGATAGTACAGCTCCAGGTAGTAAGGCATGCAGACAAAGGGGGATTTTAGGCAGTTGATAAACCAAGTGTACTTCTTGTGCTTATGCTTCCAGAAAGCTGAGTGAACAGAGTAGGTGTTGGCTAATAACATGGGTTTAGGAAGCACCTTCAAGTTCATTGTTGGTCTTTTAATTACTTTTTAATCCGGTAGCTGGTTGGCTGGGGAGTATGGGAATTTGACCTGAAGGAATAGAAGGATAGAAGGCCAGGGGTCACTGCCAGTCTTTCTATGCAACCACCCTGCTCCCCTTTTCCCTCTCTGATTAAGTTATCCCACTTCTTGTAAGTCTCGAACTTAAGCAAATAAACAAAAAGACTAGCTTTACCAGTGAAAACAATTTAGCAGATAAGAGCTCAAGTAGGTCCTTTAAATCCTGAAACACATTCCCTTTCTTTTTATACCTTAGTTCATATGGCAAAGGAGATGTACTTTTTTCTTTGAAATTACCTAGTGACATCTTATTCCAGAAAGGCTCAAAAGCCAGAAAATCTAACTAATATATTTTCTTTCTTTCTTTGAAGATTTTACACAGAGGGGAAGGGAGGGAGAAAGGGAGGGAGAGAAACATCAATGTGTGGTTGCCTCTTGTGCACCTGCTACTGGGGACCTGGCCTGCAACCCAGGCATGTGTCCTGACTGGGAATTGAACCAGCAACCCTTTGGTTCACAGGCCGTCACTCAATCCACTGAGCCAAACCAGCCAGGGTGTAATTTATTTTCATGGTTTGTTATCACAGTGTCAGGAAGGAGCTGCTCACCCCACCCCTCCCCATCTGTGAATAGAGACAAGTTTGAACAGGCCCTGCTTCTTTCACCTTGGTTAAGCATTATCTTGTGTTCTTTGGGTTTCTCTTGCATAACACCATCACAAAACATAAGCTGAAAGCACCCCTATTCAACTTTGGTCTGAGTCTGCCCTGAGGATGAAGGGATGGTGTTGTGGGGGTGGGGAATTGGTGAGTTGTCAATAACTAGGTAAATGAAATAGGAATACAGTCTACTTTAACTCCTTCTACCTTAATCCCCCATGCCTAGCTTCCTTCTATTTTCTTCCCTATGATATGGAGAGTTTGATTAGGTGAGTAATCATCAGTATTTTTCATGAAGAAGGTCTGTTTTCCATTTTCCACATGCAGAAGGGAAGATAGAGGGTTGCTCACTGCACTAATAGTGGGTTGGGGACCCTTGTTCTGAATTGATTGTCTGGCTTCCCTTAGAAATGAGCAACTGGAGACCCCTGGGTATAATGAAATCTAAGGTCCTTTGGTAGTCTCAGTTTCTAGGTTTCTGAGTTGTGTAGATTACTTGAATTGTTACTCATCTGTGCTTTTACAACAAAGCGTAGAATCTAGGTGGTAGGATCTCCATTAATGATAGACAGGGCAGCACCTGGAGTGTTGGGTAGGGAAGCAGGCTATAATTAGAGATGGCACATCCACAAGGGTTCATTGGTGTTGGCTGGAGTAAATTTGTTGGCTGGATGACACCTGCAGCTTCCTTATGGTAAACTGAAGAACTATGTTTAGAAATAGGATTGAAGATGTACAGAGGTTGAATTGTTACCATGTGTTAGGAATGTGGAAGGTTGCTTGGATAAAAAAAAAGAAAGGAAAGAATCCAAGTAATGTTATACTATGGTAGCCCAGTATTTTGTCTTTAAGTGGCTTCAAATTTTAATATTTATTTGCATTTATTATTGTAGAGATTTAGAAGATATAAAACCATCCCTAGTTCTGCCACTTAAAATCAACTGGTCTAGTTTTCTGAGTTGATTTATAAGTGAATATGGATCCCCTTGGTGATAATGTCCTCAAACGCAAAAGTCCATCTTCCACATATGTTAATTTACTCATTATGAATATTTTTTTTTAAGTAAACTTTTTATTTTTGAATAATTTTAGATTTACAGAAAAATTGCAAAGATAATCAGAAACAAAGGCCCAAGGACAAGACCCCTACACCTCCCAGTGGCCAGCTATTTGACTAAGGTTATTAAAGGATGGATAATAAACTTTATATTTTCCAATCATATCTTATTAGCCAATAGTATCTAAATTACCTTATATTACATTTGTCAAAACTAAGAAAACAGCATTGGTATATTACTAGTAACTAAACTCTAGACTTTATTCCGATTTCATGCATCCGTTGTAGATTTTTTTATCAATGATTTTAGTCATTTTTTGAAGTTTGATATTATTTATAACACTTTATTTATTTAAGTAATGCTTTTTCCCTCTGAAAACAAAAAATATATTTTTAATTGTAGAAATTAGGAAAACACTGAAAAATATAAAGAGTAAAATAAAATTAATTGTAACCCCATTCCTATCCTAAATTTATGTTATATGTAAATATGTATGTGTTATCAAATGAATTTCATTATGTCTACAGTATAATTTTGAGTTGCATAGTCTGCATATACTGTTATTATAGGAGAAATTTATTTAATTAAAAATCTTTAAATCAAATGTAATTTTTTAAAAGTCAGAGTTCATTGTGTAATTACTCATTCATTTATTGATAAATAGCACTTAAGCTCTTTCTAATTATGGTTACTATACAATTTTATGTGATTTGTGTTACATAGATCTTATACCATTTTTCTGATGATGATCTAACGGTAAATTTCTTGAAGTGGAATTGCTGACTCAGAGGAGGGCCTGTCTTGATACATGCTGTCAGATTACCATGCAGAAACATGGTATCGATTTATATTCCCAAAGTATCCTTTGAGAGACTCACTTTACTTTACCAGCATTGAATATCATAATTTTTAATCTCTCAATTTGATAGGTAAAAAGTTGGATATCTTAATTATTGGGTTAGCCAAAAAGTTTGTTTTTTTCCTTTAAGATGTCTCTAGTAGCGCTTAGTTGTCTTGCACTTCATTTGAAACAATTTTGTTAGATTGTATTGTGACAGCTGTCATATCTGCATGCATTAAAAAAAAACATCAAAATTGGTAATTGTGTAGCCATTTTAATATTTTTGTGTAGTCATTTTAATATTAAAGATGGAGAAAAATAAGCAAAATTTTGACATATTATGCTTTATTATTTCGAGAAAGGTTAAAAATGCAACTGGAACGCAAAAAAAAGAAAGTGACTTGTGCAGTGTTTGGAGAAGGTGCTGTGACTGATCGAATGTGTCAAAAGTGGTTTGAGAAGTTTTGTGCTGGAGATTTCTTGCTGGATGAGGCTCGATGGTCGGTAGACCAGTTGAAGTTGGTAGTGATCAAATTGAGACATTGATTGAGAACAGCCAATGTTATACCACACAGGAGATAAATGACATAACTCAAAATATCCAAATCAAAATAGTTATTGGTGCAAATGAAAAATGTATCTTTTATTTTACAGAAAAAAACGTAATGACTTTTTGGCCAACCCAATATTTTAATTTACATTTCTTTATTACTAGAGTTGACCAGATAAATATTCACCTATATTTTCTTAACATATAAATTGACATTTTACACTTAATGTTTTAAATCATCACTAATTAAATTTATATTTCTGAACAATATGATATAAATATCTAGAAAGACTTTTTCTACATGGTCAGTGTTTCCCCAGACTATGATTGAATAGTGGCTGTCCTGTTCTCACTGAACTGTGATGTTCTCTTTTTATAGAAGTATCTATATCTGGGATTACTTATTAGTTCCACTGACTTTTTTGTATCTTTGACCAGTGCCATTATTATTTACCCTTAGAAGCTTTTTATTACGTGCTCGGGAAAATTTCTAATCTTTTTATTCCAAAAATGTTTTAGCTCTTCCAACTGTTTCAGATGAATTTTGGAACTTTTTTTTTTTCAATTTCCAAAGAGGAGTATATGCTGTCCAGTTGCTTTAGAATTGCTAGTTTTCTCAGTCAGTAACATGGCATGTTTGTTGATTCAGTCTTTTAAAAAAATAGTGTAATTTTCAAGGTGATTTATAATTTTCTTCAGATGGATCCAACACATTTTTTGTTAAAGTTACTTTATATTTTGTTGCTTTTGTGAATGAAATCTTTGTTATCACATATCTTTTGAATGGTTTTTATTGGTAGAGATTATTACCTAGAGCTCGAACCTGTGTAATGTGCCTAGCACATACCTGACATGCAGTAAATAGTAAATAAGTGTTTGTTGTACTGAGTAATAGATTTTTGTAAATTTACCTTGTTATCAAGTCACTTGAATTCTCTCATTAGTTTTCAGTTCATAATCTTGGATTTTCTCAGTATACTGTCATATTCCAAAATAATGATAGCTCTGTTACTTATTTTAATATTTAAATGTTTTGTTCCATATCTTACTGAGTTGTCAATATCTCCCCAAATAATGCTGTTAACCCACAGAACATATATGCAAATTGTATTTGATGAGAAGATTGTGTGTATTTATATTTATAGATCTATTCTTATATATTATAAAATTATGTTTTATACTTAGACATATAATTTTTATCATGTAAATAATATCTCTTTATTTCTCTACTTCTTTTTACCATGAGATTATTATCCTTTTTTTGAGTTCATCTGTCTTTTATTTATTTTAAAACAAGTGTCCTTTGAGTTTTAGTGACATGTCCCCTTAAAATAGCTGTTTTGACTGATGATAACATTAGCAGAGGGAAAAACAGCTATTGAGATAATCCAGGCAGTAGTGAGATTCAAACTTTGTGGGAGACTGGAGATACTTACAAATGGCAGAGAGAAGCTACTTTCATGGCGTTTTGGCACACCCTGACGTCATGGAGACCAAGGCAAGGAGCACTGACAAGGTTTTCTTTTTTTTTTTAATAAAACCCAAGGTGTCTTAAATACCTGTTTGACAAAACATTGAATAGAGAATTTAATAACTTCTCACAACTGTATTATATTATGCTTAAGCTGAACTAAATATGAGCTGGTTTATTTACGGTAAAGCTGCTTTCCTTTTCTTTCGTGTCAGTGTTTGCATAAAGGATGTGAAAAAGCCTGAGGAAAGCGACAGAGACTGTCTCAGACAGTATTCGTTAAAACAAATGAAACATAATTTATAGTTATGTCAGGACTTAAAAGGAACAGAAGGTGAAGAGCCTGTTTAAGAACTCCAAATAGGTTCTACAGTGGGCTCCGTGCAGTTTTGTGTTAGAAATGGCAAGGGGAAAAGGATAAGACCCTTTCTTACCTTTTCCCTCAGCAAATTAACGATTAGGTAGCCATTAGTCTCAGTTTGGAAAATGCCCCATTACAATGGTGGCTGTGGCTTCCTCAGCGATTACTCAAAACTTAAGTTATAGTGGGAGTGTTTAAAAATCCTGAAACAACCAAAAGTGGCACTTAGAGAGAATGCATGTAAATTATAGTCATATAAGATCCCCTGTGGAGTTGTGGACATATTTTATCTTAAACGAGGTCTTTAAATGCTCTCTTCCTATCCGCATACCTTGTGAATACAAGGTGGCCTATTCCTGTAGGCAGGGACTGTCTTCACATGTATTGGTTTGTGTGTGCTAACGCTCTTCAAATACTGATCAGCAAAAGCATTACTGATCATGTTAAATGCAGTAAGTATTTTAAGAGGGTTTATTGCTTCTTAGGTTCATATGAAATGGCCCCCAAATTACAATGGTGTATTCCTTTTCTAGCAGATATAGGAGGTTAGAAAACACAGTTAAAAATTACTTTTCCCTGATTATTCTTTATATAGTTTGCTAGATCAAACTGGGAAAGGAAAATTAAATGCCAGGGTAAGGAATAAAAGATATGAGAGTGCAAAAAACCTGTGAGCTTTAACTACTTTGATAGTTGTAATTCTGCATTCAGGCCTACCCTGCCTGGTACGGGACAGTTTAACATACTCTGTGGTGACCGAGAGATGAAGAGAGGCCTCCATCCTGGAGGCATTTAATAAGTAGGGAACACTTAACTATAACATAAGGCAAGATTAGGGTTTTAATACAAATATAAAGTATTGCAGAAGCCCAGAGGAACTAGAGGAATGGAAAAGGTGAAGAGTTTTTGAGTTTTCTTTCTTTAAAGTATATTTACTGATTTTGCTATTACAGTTGTCCCATTATTTTTCTCCCCATTTACCCACCTCCACCCTGCACCCACCTCCCTCCAGCATTCCCCCACTCTCACTTAGTTCATGTCCATGGGTCGTACTTATAAGTTCTTTGGCTTCTGCATTTCCTATACTATTTTTAACATTTCCCCTGTCTATTTTGTGCCTACCAATTATGCTTCTTATTCCCTGTACCTTTTCCACCACTCCCCCTGCCCTCTACTGATAACCCTCCATGTGATCTCCATGCCTGTGATTCTGTTCCTGTTCTAGTTGTTTGCTTAGTTTGTTTCTGTTTCTTTTTTAGGTTCAGTTGTTGATAGTTGTGAGTTCGTTGTCATTTTACTGTTCATACTTTTGGTTTTCTTCTTTTTCTTAGATAAGTCTCTTTAACATTTCATATAATAAGGGCTTGGTGATGATGAACTCCTTTGACTTTACCTTATCTGGGAGGCACTTTATCTGCCCTTCCATTCTAAATGATAGCTTTGCTGCACAGAGAAACCTAGGTCGTAGATCCTTGGCTTTCATGCCTTTGAATACTTCTTTCCAGCCCCTTCTTGCCTGTAAGGTTTCTTTTGAGAAATCAGCTGATAGTCTTATGGGAACTGCTTTGTAGGCAACTCTCTCCTTTTCTCTTGGTGCTTTTAAGATTCTCTCCTTATCTTTATTCTTGGGCAGTTTAATAATGATGTGTCTTAGTGTGGTCCTCTTTGGGTCCAGCTTCTTTGGGGCTCTCTGAGATTCCTGGTCGTCTATGTTTATTTACTTTGCCAGACTGGGGACGTTTTCTTTCATTATTTTTTCAAATAAGTTTTTAATTTCTTGCTCTTCCTCTTCTCCTGGCACCCCTATGATTCAGATGTTGGAATGTTTAAAGTTGTCCCAGAGGTTCCTAGGTCTGTCCTCATTTTTTTGAATTCTTATCTCTTCATTCTGTTCCAGTTGAATGTTTATTTCTTCCTTTTGTTCCAGATCATTGATTTGAACCCTGGTTTCCTTCCCTTCGCTGTTGGTTCTCTGTATATTTTTCTTTATTTCACTTTGTATAGCCTTTACTTTTTCCTTTATTTTGTCTTACATTCATCCATTTCTGTGAGCATCGTGATTACCAGTGTTTTGAATTCTGCATCTGATAGGTTGGCTATTTCCTTGTGGCTCTTTTTCTGGAGTTTTGTTCTGTTCTTTCATGTGGGCTATATTTCTTTGTCTTGGCACACCTGTTATGTTGTAAGGGGTAGAGCCTTAAATATTCACCAGGGTGGGGCAACCTGCTTTCTGTATTGTGGTGCTGTATATGGGGGAGGAGTCAGAGAAGGAACAATACGGCTTGCTTGGCTCTCGCCCTACCTTCAGTCACATTCCTTGCCTCCCACAAGTGGATTGTGCCCTTTGAGGTGCTGATTCCCGGGTGGGTGGTCTTGCATATGTTCTAGGATCCTGTGGGCCCCTCCAACAGACTCTTCTGTGAGACCGGGATTCTCCCACTACCGCAAGACTCACAGTTTTTACAGCCAGAGGTTTTGAGGCTTTAGTTTCCTGTGCTGGAACCCTGAGTTGCGTGGTCTGTCTCCCTCCCCACTAGTTCCTTCTGGCTTATCCACACTTGAATGTGGGATATGCTGGTCCACCAGCTGCCTTGTCCACCCCAGTCCACCAGCCGCTACCTTGTTGCAAGTAACCCGGTTTCCAGTCTCCGCCCCTTCTACCAGTCTAGATGAATGTTTCTTTAACTCCTTGGTTATTGGACTTCCATACAGTTCAATTTTCTGGCACTTCTGCTTATTTTTTTGTTTTTAAATTGGTTGTTATCCTTCTTTTGGTTGTACGAGGAAGTGAAGTGTATCTACCTCCATCTCCATCTTGGCTGGAGGCGCTCAGGGTTTCTGAATTTTCCAATTCAGAGATGGATTTCTGCAAGAAGCTCATTCCAGGCCAGAGTGACATCAGGGCCAAAGCCTGGGGATATGGAAGTGTTCAGGAGGAGCTTACAGTCTGTTGGGATCTCATGATGAAGTCCTTCAGCTTTACGGTGTTGGCAGAGGTAAGTTATTGAAAGATGTTGAGGAAAGAAATGACATGATTTGAATCATGTTTTAAGAAGACCACTTTGGCAGAAAATGACCATGCATTTGGGGAAAGAATAACAATGCATTTGGTTTGCATTTATATATTATATCAACTTCTAATATAACCCTTTCTCCACATCCTCAGGGTCCTAGAGAGTTGCTCCTTTATTTCCATCCTTATTTAGCCATGTATTCATCTCTTTATTCATTTACTTAGTAAAAATATGCTCAACATCCGCTATTATATCCTTACATGTATATAGCTCCTTGTACTTTTCAGAGTGCCTTTATAGTATTGTCTGTTTTATTTTCTGTGAGAAACACTGTGAAGTCAGTAGGGCTGATATTATAGTTCTTATATTATAGATATAGAACCTGAAAATTGCCCAGAGCCAAAAGCTGGAAAGTGGTGAATTTGGATCAGAATTTGGGTCTTCTGATCCCTCAAACAAATGTGACTTCTTCCTTTTGTACGATACTTAATCCTTTGTGGATGCTAAGGACTGTGGGCCATAGTCACCTCTTCTCTGAGAGAGGTAACAATCTTTGTGGGGTCTGAGGTCACATATCTACTAAGCAGTAAAATACCTATTGATCAGAATCATCTGGGCTGGTAATTGTTTAGATAATTAAGCAAAAATTGGTTAAAGCGGGAAATTATCAATATGAAGCTGCTATATATACATACTTTATACATACTTTAAACATGGTACAGCAACTTAAAAACATTTAAATGCATATTTATTTACTAGTCTTTTGATGTAGGACCAAGGTCTTTTCTTTGATTAAGGGTCTTCTTGGCATCCACTTCAATCATCTGTCTTGCATAACTCTTCTATAATTTAAAATTATTGATTTCTTTAATGTGGAGTAAGAACTTAAAAACATTTGTGAAGCAATTTTGAATGTAGAATCATTTTAGATCTTAAAATTTCCCCTAAGATCTTTTACTGGTATTTGCTCCACACCTAACTTAGCAATAGTTTTTTTAAAGCAGTTCACCTTTTTCTGATTCTGTCTAATGTAATTTTCATTAAACAACCTGCCTTCCTCTTCTACTCATTTTATGTAACCTTTAATTAAAGTATGTAAATATAACAGCATATAACTGTCATAAACATGTCTGTCATAAATGGGTTTGGGAACAAACACAATGACTCTTGGTAAATATCCAACTCGATTGGTGTACACTGGCATATTAGAAAGTGCTTCTAGCCAAGAGCATTCATTCTGCCATGGGAAACAGTCAGTATATTTCACAAAGAGAATGGAAGACATCAGCCATTCTGGTGAGTTGATTACAAGAGATTTAGCTGCAGTTTAACCTATAGCAGCATACACCATTAAACAAATTCAGAGTGGGTGGGTTGAGGTGGTCTAGAAAGATCAAGGATAGCTTAGGAAAGATAATTGGGGCTCGAAAGATGATTTGGGTTTAAGAAGAAGTGTTCTAGTTGCATGTGCAAGCTTGTGGGTGTGTGAGTGTGTGTGTGTGTGTGTATGAGTGGGAGAGAGACAGACAGACAGAAATAGAGGTTCATCAGGAATGGCTAGGTACTAAGCAAAGGAAAAAAAAATTTTCTTTGGAACATAAAATAGTAGGCAGCCAGATAGATCAACTTGCTCTATTCAAAATCCTCTTTTAAATTCCACCTCATGAAGGAAATCTCCCCGTGTCAGGTGGGTTTGGTGCATTTTGATTTAATTCCTAATGTAAATAAAAATCATCGTGGTAGATAGAAACCTAGTCATTTAGTCTCGCATCTTCAATGTGGACTACACCTAATCCATCCCAGACATATGAAGGGCTACCCTATTTTAAGAAAACTTCCAGGGAGGGGTTTATGATTGCTTTTCATGATCCACTCTGATGTTCTGACCCTCTGTAATAACCTTTCACATATTCAAAAGTGGTTATTAAATCTTTCTTCCAATATCTAGGCTGAATTATCCCAAAGTGATAGAATCATCATTTCATGTATTTTTTAATTTTAAATTTACTAAGTATAAAGGAAGAGGGATTACAAAGCATATATTTCCCATCCCCAATTTCAAATCAGCCATGAAGGGTGTTAATATTAAATGCATATATCTAAATTACTTCGTAGATGTGTATACATAAATACAAACCTGAATATGTGTCTAAAACATAGTGTGTACATATAAAATATACATACAAAGGCACACACATACAGGCACACATGTCATAGTTTCTGGAAACCGAAATAAAGAAATATGATCAGATAAAGGTGCCAAAAACAATCTTCCAGGTGTCATTTGAAAGGATGTTGAGGCTCTGTCTGCTGAGATCACCTGATAGCAGGGAAAAGTTGATTGCTTGGTACCTTTTCACCTTGACCACATCCCATTACCAGCTGATCCTTTCTGGTTACTTACTCCTCCTTCCTATACTCTGTGGTGTCACAGTATCCAACAACCCTCATATCAGTTTGCTAAGCTCCCCTTGATTATTAAGTGGGTTTGCTACTAAAAATGGATTAAGGTATCAGTCTCCGTTGGACTGTTTCTTAAGAGAGGATTCCTAGACAGGGAAGGCCTAGACCACAGAAGGTGTTGAAGCCCCTAGGCCCTAAATCTCTATTGTGGACCAAGTGATTGTAGGGTTAAGTATGGTAGTTTGTCTGGGATAGAATGAAATTTTATTGATACACTTACAAAGCTGGGCTTTTATGTATGCATGGCCTACCTAGAACAGTGCTCCAATAGAAATACAGGGTATGGCAAAAGTAGGTTTACAGTTGTGAGTATGCAGAACAGTTTATTCTTGTATTTATATGTATTAATTATTGTATTATTTTCCATATGAACAACTGTGAATGTACTTTTGCCCAATCCTGTATAGTATAAACCACATATATGAGCTACACATGTAATTAAAATTTTTATAGCCACATTTAAAGAAGTAAAAAGAAACAGGTGAAATAAATTTAATAATAGGTTTTATTTAATACATTTTATCTAAAATATTATTTTAACATATAGTCAATGTTAAAATTTATTAATGAAATATTGTACTTTTTTGTGTAATAAATTTTCTGTATCTGGTATTTAATTTAGTACATTCCTAGTCAGAGTAGCTACAATTTAAGTGCTCACTAGCCAGTGGCTAGTCTGTTGGATAGTATAGGCCTAGGGAGCACCCCAAAGTTAGGGCAAGGAGCATGTCCATATCTCTAAGTGCTGGATCGCACTAGAAACAGGGAGCCTGTTGTTAGAGAACTTCCATCAGCCAGGGCAGTTCCATGGTATGTGTTGGTCATGCCCAGTAAGTAGCTGGAATCAGTGTTTTGTTGAGCATGGCGCTTTGGAATGTCACTGTGTGTTTGATTTCACTTCAGAGGAAGCAGCTTGATTTCTATAGAGCTCTGAATAAAGAGAATTGTTCCTCAGAAAGAGAGTTGTTGAGCAATAAGTATAGGATTTCCTGGACAATAGCCAAGCCTGAGCAGGTTTTCTATAGATTGGTTAGCACACATTTTTTCCACTTCCTGGAGATGCCCTAGAATTAGAAGGGAAAAAACAGCCGTGTGTTACAGTGGGGAACTATAAAAGACACCATGTTCCTGAAACTGACCAGGTTGGAAATTGTTTCCAAGGGTCCAGGATGGTTAGGGAATGTGTATGCACAGCAGCAAACAGACTTTCCCCTGCTGCTCAGACCCCTGGGACACTCCGGTGAGTTCCTTTTAATTGCTAAGGGACTCAAAGCCACAGATAAATGTGGTATAATTTTACTGTAAGACTTAAGAAAAGAACAGCAGTATTTTTTTTTAAATTAAAACAAACGGGGGCATATTATGAATGTAATGCAAAATTCCCTTGTGTTTTAAAACTTAAGTAAAAAGCCCTGGACAGTGTGGCTCAGTTGGTTGGAGCTTGTTCCGTACACCAATAGGTTGCAGGTTCAAGTCCTGGTCAGGGCACATACATGGGTTGTGGGTTCAATCCCTGGTTGGGGCACTTGTGAGAGGCAACCAGCCAATGTTTCTCATATTGATGTCTCTCTCCCTCCCTCCATACCTCTCACCCTCTCTGTCCCTCCCTGCCCCTCCCTCTAAAATCAAAGAGCATGTCCTTGGTTGAGGATTTAAAAACTAGTAAGTAAAAAAACTGGCAATGAGTTGCTTTGAGATACAACATGTTTTTCCTTGGGCTTGGAGCTCATTCCGTTTGCTTGTAGGATTACTTGTAGAGGCACTATTTTCTCGAGTTTAATGCACCTCACGTTTCTGAGTATGCACAGAAAGGCAAGGGAGCTCTGATATGGTCATAATTATAAAGGGGAATTTTCCAAAGGTGGGGGAGAAGTTCATTGGAAATCAGGTATTTTGAAGAAAAAGGACAACAAATACTTATTACGATTAATTTTACTAAAAACTTAGTTTAAAAAAGTAGGCATACACACATATACATATACATATTCATTTACTCAGGGTAAGCAAAGTTCTTTTTCTTCCCCCAGTGTCATGTTTATTTGACTATTTCTTTTGTGGAGTTGGATGAACATGACTATGTTATTTAGATTGTTGTTTAATTCCCTCTAGGGTTTCAACGTGTATGTTAAACCTTTTCAAACATTTTTGCTTTACTCTGATTATAAGACTAATACACACTGATTATATGAAGAAAAGTTATCTGTGAATTATATTAGTACCATCTTGTTTGTAATTATTACTATTTGAACAAAATTTTCTGGATGGAAAACCTTGAGCATAGCCTAAAGCATAACTTCAGCCTTATAATAATCTTTTTAATGATTACTGCTGCTTTTTAAAGAAATATTTTCTGAAGGAAAAACCTTAGGAATAGAGGGTTAAAGTTATGATTTATGTGATGAACTATTATAAGAAAGGTAAAAGATATGTCCACCACTTATATATTATATAAGTACATATTATCATTTTATCTATCAGTTGCAATTGCAATTACAAAAAGATCAAGTTAAATGGCTGCAGAAATAAATTAGCATGAAAAAACTAAAGGTAAAGAGAGTAACAGTGAAATAGCATAATGCAGATGGATGCGGCAGGGGGCATCATCCTTTATCTGATAAAAGATCTAAAGATTCAGAGTTAGGAAATACATGTTGCCCATTAATAACTCTCCTGAAATATAGTAATCATTGGTGAACAGCGCTCATTACTCATGGTCCTCTTTCCTGCTGCACCTAGCATAGCCTCATACTGAGGAAGATTTAACAGCATGTGCACCAGGCGCACCGGCCACGTGCCCTGGGCCCCGACTTCTGAAGGGCCCCACAAAACCCCAATTTTACACTTTTTTCTAATGACACCAAGGTTGGTTTCATAGCTGCAATTTTAATTACATACAAGTTTACAATTGGCGGTAAAACCTGATAGTATGTTTAAATATTTTCTTCTGTGCCTGGGGCCTCAACCAACCTTAATCCACCTCTGGCCTCATAATACTTTTAAATCAGCTGTTGGTATAGTCAAGTGGAAACCTATTTAATATCCTAGATACAATAGAAAAAGAGAAGGGAAGTAGGTGTTGAAAAATCATAGAAACTCTATGGATCACTTTTTCGTAACAGTCTCCGAAAGGGAAGGGATGGGACCTAATAATGATCAGATCCTCTATACTCTGTAGCTCCAAAAGCCCAGCCTTCTGTTATATTGAATTTAAGGAAAGAGAGAGAGCACTAGTGTAGTGGTTCTCAGTCTTGATACCAAGATCTCAATGACTGCCATTTGTTGGGTTGTCACAAATGTTTTCTCATTAAGGACTAAAGTACTGGAGTTGGCTCCAAGGTCTCTAGCAAGGGCTCAGAGCCTAGTGCCTGCTCATAACCTGTGAGGGCTCAAGGGAATACAGAAGTATGGGAACTTCATCTCTTCCAGTCACGTAGGAAAAGAAGCTGTGCCTGCTGGGGCTAGAGAGAACAACTGTCTAACAGTTTGTTTTGAACTGGCTTCCTCATGGAGAAAAATTCACAGCAGTAGCAGCTGTAGCTGCAGTCGTTAAAGTAGTTATAGTCCATCCCTCTGCTGGTCTTTTCAAATGTCTGAACCCCAGGGAAAGTCTGACTCACAGAATGCTTCGGGACCCGAGGGCTTACAGGTTTAAAGGGAGCTAACTCTGGTGGAAAGATGTCAAGGGACACACAATACAGTGGATAGAAGGTGCCTGACTTGTAAAGAATGACACTCAGGGAGAACATTTGTTCAGAAAATCATTCATTTTCCTGTTGTCAGTAACAGAGAACATCGGTAACACTTTTATTACGCTGCCCATAAATAGTTAAGATGTCTTTGGTTGCTAAATAGAGGCCTTCTGAGTTCAGGTCGCCACAGTGGTTTTAGCACTGCAGGGTGGGGTAATATTTGGCACTTGATTTTTTCTTTTCTTTTTTTTTTTATTGTAAACTTGTAGGTTTAGGTATATTTCAGGAAGGAAGTTAGAATGTTGGGAGATGATTAACATCTCATGGGGGTAGGCCCCCTTGTTCTCAAACCGAAAGGAGTGTATTCACATTTATATTACTCTTCACTAGCAAAGTAACAATTTCCCTCTCCTCCTGTGTGGGTCTGTTCTGGGCCCAGATTAAGTATAGGGGAAGGTAAATACTAAGTGCCTACTAAGAGATCACCTCTCTACCTTTTGGTCTTCCTTTTAGCCACATTGTTCCACATTGTGTCTTAGGAAGTGGAATAAACTTCACATCAAATAGGCCCTGTCCCAGTTCCTTTCTCACAGAGCAGTCCTAAATGCTGAGATCTGACTTGTGCTCACTGGTATGGATAAAAGGGTGGAAATGGGAAATTTTGAGGGAAAATTTTTGTTCTAGAGTATTCTTAGATAGAAATTCTGAGGATCACGCACTGGACAATAACTGGTCAAAGGCAGAATGAAGGGCACAGGTGAGGGATTCAGCCTGCCCGTGTGAAAATGCTGGGCTACTGAACTGAGGGAAGGGAAAGTCGTTTAAAACCCACTGACTGGATAAAGCACTGAAGTAGCAGAGGACTGGAAAAAAGAAAATATGCTTCCAGTGTTCCCAAAAACAGGAAGAGAGAAATGAACCTGTCAGTTGTTATTCTCTCAATTTAAAGTTAATCTCAAGTGAAACAGTGGAAAAAATATTGCAAAACAAAAGGCATGTTTTATGAGAGGGTTAATCAGGGTTGTGAGAATCAACAGTTCGATAAATCATGTTAAAATTTGGATTTGTGAAATCTCAGGGAAAAAAAGGTAATAGAATTCGGTAATTAAATTGTTACACTAAAATAGCTGGATCTGTAGTTTAAAAGAGTAATTAATCCAGAATGATAATATTCCACTTCTAGATTTTTAGCAGTGCCTCAAGGTTCACTGCTGAGCCAGAAGTAGAGATTTTTCTGACTCTGACTTAAAACTACTATTTTTGTTTTTTTGTGTGTATATTTAAAAATATTTGTAGTCATAGTATAAGCTTAAATTGTATTCTAATTTTTTCTCAGCTAATGTAAAATTGCCACGAGTGGTTAGTTCATGTTATAATTTTTATAACTGCATAATAGTTTACCTGTCGTACTTATGTAACTATGCTTTGTGTTAGATATTTATGTCATTTCAAAGGAAAATTTTGCTATTACAAATAGCCTGCCATGAGCATCCTTGCATACTTCTCCTTTCCCCCTTACTTTGGATTATTTCCTTAAAATTATTTTTAAATAGGGTGAGTGAAAGAAATGAGCATTTTGAAGGCTCTTTATCCTTATTGCAAAATTGCTTTCTAAAACATTTATACAATTATACCTAGTGAAGTAAGAGTGTGCTTGATTACATTGTGTGACGGATTCCCTGGATTTAATGCAACTGAAAGAGATTCTCAGCTGAGGTGATGCTGAGTCATCTCCAAAGAGAATCTTGGTCTCAGAAAATATTTTTAATGAATTGCTATGGACAAAAGAAAGAAAAGAAAAGCATCTGTCAGCCAGAAATTTTAGATTGACTCTGATAGAAGGATTATTTTTTTTTTTTAGGTTTACATTGTCCTGTGTAAGAGTTTTGGAGCCTAAAAACTGGGGAGTAATTTATAATTTAATACATTGAGTTTGTTTCTATATGATAGCATCGTAAAAATCTCTCACACACAGTGGGGCTCAATAATATTTGTGAGTAAATGAAATACTGTGGGAAACTTGTCACTGAAATGGATGTTTTTTGACCAAGTGGTGAAAATTAGCCTGTTCTGCTTGAAATTTCAGATATTTTTCCACCCAGGTTTTCTTAAAATGAGGTATGTGTCTACAGTTCACTGTTACAGCCAATATTTGCAAATACTGTAACAAAAAACTGTTTAAACATAAAAACAAATATTCAGTCTCTCATATCCCAACCCATGTGGAAAAGGGAAATACTTCTTAAGAGTGGGAATTCTTAATAGTATAAATTTTTTGGTGGGAGCAGGAACTATTTAAAAACTCACAACTTTAATAAGTGAAGGGGACATACTGATGTGAACCACAAACATATTTAGTGTATGAGATCATTCAGACTCCTCACCTTCAAAACAAAAGATTTTCCCTCCTTTGGCTCCTTTTCTTTCTTTCTCTCTTTCTCTCTCTCTCTCTTTCTCTCTTTCTCTCTCTCTCTCTCTCTTTCTCTCTTTCTCTCTTTCTCTCTTTCTCTCTCTCTCTCTTTCTCTCTCTGTCTTTCTCTCTTTCTCTCTCTCTCTCTCTTTCTCTTTCTCTCTTTCTCTCTTTCTTTCCCTCTCTCTCTCTCTCCCCCCTCCCCCCCCTCCTCCCTCCCTCCTTCCTTTCCTTCTTCCTCTCTCTCTCTCTCTCTCTTTTTTTTTGACGACGACATCAAGTTTTCCTGGCAGTGGCTGGGAGCAGTGCTCCAACTATTAAGCTGTGTGAGAACAGTGAACTTGGTCAGCAAGGATCATTTGTCTGCAGTTGTCAACAATGGCTTGTTTTACTAGGAACAATGACTACGCAGGTTTGTGCGGAGTGTTGTGTGCAAAAGCGTTAATCAGTAAGCAGCTTGAGCCATACTCAAAATCTCTTTTACTTAGTCATTTTGCTCTTTAGAGGTGATTGTTGTCTCTCTCAGTTGGCACCATCTGAAAAAGAAGTTCATCAGTATTCTGGGATGCTGTCTACAGAGTAAGCTTGACTCAGTCCTCTGTTTCTTTTGGTTCTCTTTAATCAGTTTTTACCAGCGCACAGCCTGGATACGATTGATGTTTAAGTACAGCGAAGTGATTAAATGATAATGATCTTGGTTTCCATCCAAGGTGACAGATTTTTCTAGCTTTGGGAATACTTCAGTGCCTTGGATGGAGTGCATTTTTTTTACACATTCACACATACATTCACACATACACACTCACACACTTCACACTCACAGAGGACCTTGATTCCAAAAGTACAGAAAGGATGTTGTTGACTATTAGAAGGGGTGCTAGTCTAAAGCTAGTAGGAGTAACTGGGGGTGAATGAATTCTGCTCTGTTTGGCACTTACCAAAAGGACTGAATCATTACAAGAAACATTCTGAGCTTAATTCCAGCCCGGCTGAATCACTGAGATGAAGTTGTTAGAAATTTGAAGCTGATAACAGTTTCATTTTGAGTCCTAAACAGTGCCACACATGTGAGTCTTTTCCCTGTGCACACATTTTAGGGGACTCTCCGCAGCCTCTCCCACTAATTGACCCCCTATTACATTTTTATTAAGCTCAGTGTGGAGCAGCTTTCTATGCCTGACTGAAGAAGGTGAGACTGAGGCCAAGGAGTGTATGGAGTGGCAGGTTTTCGAATTCTTCCAATTTTAGAGAGTATTTGTGAGGGGGCAAAATGTGTAGTGCCGAACAGCTTGGACTATGAGGTCAAATGTCAGATACTCCTATGTTCTAATCTTGACATTGTCTCTTAACAGCTGTGTGGTCTGAGCAGGTCATTTAACCTCTCAATATTAAGAATAAACACAAATAATGGATTAACATAATAACACCAATTTCGCATTAACCATATACTGAGCACTATGCTCAGTCATGTTACATGTGTCACCATTTAATCCTCGTGACAATGCATTGAGGTATGTCCTGTTATTTTGGATTTTACAGATGAGGAAATGGAGAACCAGAGAGTTTAAAAAACCTTGTGGTAGGTGACATGGCTAGTGTGCAGCAGTAAAATGACTGTAACTCTCGAGCCGTATTCATTCCACTATACCGTCCCGGCTTTCCCTAAATGCCCTGGTGTGATGCCTTGTGTACCAGGCTTTGTGCTTCTGAAGGATTGAGCAGAGGAGACAGAGAGAAAACGTTGACCAAGGATCTCCCTAGATTCTAAACTTGTGCTTGCTACTACCTTGTAACGGTTGGAAAGAATGTGGGTATGTTGGGGGTTAGACCTATAGGAACTAACATTCTAAATAACCTCTGGTCAGTGTGGTTTCCAACAGGTGGTTTAGGTGTAGTGAGATGTGAAAAGAAATACAAAAGGTGAAGGCAACCGGTAGGCAGACTCCTTTTGGGAGGAACTGTGACATAATAACACCAGTGACAATGCAGGAAAACCCACGTGAGTCACTTTACACAAAGGTCTCTCAACCTCAAGGATGAAGGTATGAGGATTTGTGTAGCTACACCACAGCAGTAACCCAAAGTCTTGGAATGGAATCTTCGGAAACATGCCTTGGAACATCCCATAAGTCCTATAGATTTCATTTTTCTTAAACAAAGCGTCCCTTAGCCAAAGCTGGAGGATGCTGCAGAAAGTTTTGGACTCCTCAAGACTGGCAAACCTGGGATAATACCTGAGCAGGAGGGTTAAGTCCTACTATAAAGTACTTGCCTTTTTTTAACAAAAAGATTTTATGTATTTATTTTTAGAGAGAGGATAAGGGAGGGAGAGAGAGAGGGAGAGAAACATTGATTGTTTGCCTCTTAAATGTGTCCTAACTGGGGATCGAACCTGCAGTCTAGGCATGCACCCTGACTAGGAGTTGAACTGGTGAACTTTCACTTTGCAGGTTGATGCCCAACCAATGGAACCATAGCGATCAAGGCAGTACTTTTCTTTTTGGAGGGGATCTGACCAGTATCTAGATGGGGGGATTCTGTGGTAACGGTGGCCAGCTGTGATTTTGGATGTTTGAATGGAGATTGTTACCAAGAAGCAGTAGTTAACTAAGAGAATTAGGAAATCACTTCACCTGCCAGTCTTAAGGATTGAAAATAATGGAGTAATACTCTATCTGTGAAAAAGGGGTCATCAGTGTATTTATATTATTGGTACAAAATTAGGCAGTTAGTCATTGCTGCTCATCTTCTTTGTTCATATAGGTATTACTATTATGTGTGGTCTTGAGAACAGAGTTGTTGTTGATATTTTAGATAGAAAAGAAACTGGCCCAAACACATAAACATTTTGCCAACACAATGATTCTACTGGAGATGTATTAAGATTGAGTCTACTTTTTGGGATGACCAAAGTTTCCTGGATAATTTTAACTTAACATTTACTTACATTTCAGTGCTAAATGTTTAAACGTGACTTAGTAAATAGAAATGTTAGGAGAAAAAAAAGACAATAGGAATAACATAGGTAGTCTCTTAATTTTAGATGAGTTTCCTAGCTCTTTCAACTTCTTCATCTTCATTATAGATACTTGCCAGCAACCCCTCTTGATGATGATGATGATATTGATGATGATGATGATAGCTATTGTTTTATAGTGGTCTTCCTGTCTTTAGTCTTTGTATACTCTAGAAAATTTCTTTTATGTTAACCTCCAAACAAACCAATAAGTTAGAAATTATGATTTATATTTCAGTTAACACATTGGGATTTGGAGAATTACTTAATTTTTTAAAGTCACACAGTTAGTGGCAGAGTGAGGACAGGGACCTAATATAGTGCTAAAGTTAGACTCCTTTGTTTCATTTTTAAAACAAATTTTTGTATCATAAAACAGTGAATTATAACACAAATTCATATAAATCTTACTTTTAAAAAACCTAACAGTTTATAGAAATTGTTTCTTTTGATTTCTGATAACTCAAAAAAAAAGTATTTTTGGGGAAGGTTAACTATTATACAATAGAGGGAAAGGCTTTAACAGTAACATGATGTCAACCATAAAGGCTTCATCAGCTCTATAAATGCCAATTTTGAATCCCATCCCTTCCATTAGGTTCACTTGCAGTATGCACTTTAATAGTATTTTCAATGAGGGTCTGTGAGTAGGAACACCATTTAATAGTACTCCCTATGAGTGTCTCTGAGTGGTAAAATCTTGATCTTTGAATGTTCAAAATGTTTTCATTTTGCCTGAGTGATAGTTTAGTTAGGCATAAAATGCTAGATTGACAGTAATTTTCCTTAGTACTTTGAAGATTTTAGCATTGTTGGCCTCAATTTTACTTTTCCGGCTTTGCTCACCATCTAACTGTAGTTCTTTTAAGAGTTCTGCTTTATTATGATTTTTTTAATCTCAGTGTGTATAATATGGGTTTATCTTTAGTGATCCTGTTTCATACTTTCAATCTAAGGGCTTGTTTCTCTCTCCAGTTATAGATCTTTCTAAATAGTCCTGTCTTTGTAATTCCTTTTATTATTTTTTCTGGAATTGTTATTAGATATGTAATGGAGTCTCCCAATCTATCTTTTGACTCTCTTAATTGAACCTTAATATTTTAAAGAAAAATCTTCTTTTCCCTTTGTGCTTCCTTCTAGGTAAAATAAAATAACACCTCCTTAGTATTCTAATTAACAATTTTTTTGGATGTGTCAAGTATAGATTTTATCTCATCTATTGAATTTTTCTGGTATACTTTTACTTGCAAGATTTTTAATAGTATCTTTTTAATATATGCCTGTCCTTATTCTGCTTTTTATTTTCATAAATTCATGCTTATTTTAATGGATATTGCTTCTGTATTCATCTTATTAATCATCCTAAACCTATTTATTTTAAACTCTTAGTCTAACTATTCTATGAAAATAATTTCATTAGGGCTAAATTCCTAGGTTGATAGTTGATCTGACTTTCTTTGGATTAGATCTCTTTATGTGTTCGGTATTTCAGTATGCTGATTTGCTTGAATGTGAGGGATTTTAACTATTTTGTGTTGTTTCTTTCTCATTCTCCCTTCTTGACTAAATGCTTTTGTAGTTTTGTTGTTGTCTTCACCTGGTACCTCTGGCCCAGTCCATAACTGAGAATTATAATACTACTTAATATATTCCTGCCCTGTGATGAGTTGGGGAATATCACAGATTCGTGAAGCAAGCAGGTAATCTGACTTGGTTTCTCTCCTAAGACTTTTTCCTTCCTTCTCTATGCCCGTAGATATTTGTAAAGCTGGAGCCTCAGGCAGTGGGTCATTGGTTGTTTTTTCCAGCTTCCTATCAGAAATGTGGGTACTTGAATATTTGCAGAGGAGTAAGGAAACCTTACTCAGTCCCTGGCTTCTAGCTGTAAGCTGGGCTCCGTTTCCATCTTGCATGTGGCAATTCTTGCCCTCATGCTTTTCAGAAGTCTACTTCTCTGCAAACTCTGCCAGTTTCTGACTTGGGAGTCCTGTGTTTTTTTGATCATCACTCCTTTATTTATGCTTCTTTTCTGATGAATGGAAATTTATCATGTCTTTGAGACTGACAATATCTTACAGATTTTCTTTTTAAAATTAAATTTTAAAGGGTAAAATATATATTTGGATCAGAGGATCTGCTTAGGAGCTCGGACTTACAGGACTAACATGCTCTGAGTTGTGCCCTTTTCACTTTGCTTGTTTTCCTGCTTTCAAGTCGTTTCCCCAGGAATGCAAGTTACTATTGTACTGCTGGCTGCCTGTCTTCCTTCTTTTGCCGAATTGCTTCAGAAATTAAGGGGTTTACTTTCTTCATGGTGTTACTTTGATTGGGCAATATTTAGAATAAATTTCAAGATTTCCCTTTCAGTGCAAATATCAGTATTATCTCAAGTTAAGGACAATAGTATTAAGAAATAAGTAAGTTTACAGAAATTATTCTCCAGAACCAATTTTCAGGAGATGTGACATTTGATATGATGTGTACTCAAGTATAAACTTCCACATGGCTTTCCTGTGCCTTGTTTTGAAATAGCCGAGAAAGCTTCATGAGTTCTTAGGGTTTCCCTTCTTTTTCTTTAAATATGAAATAATATTGTAGTAAAGATATTGCTTATATCAGAGCTTTTAAAAAAGAAGGGTTAATAAAACTGCAAATATTTTATTTATTTTTTCACATCTTCATAAATTCTAAAGAGGAAAAAAATATCCAAGCTTCAGGGTCTTTTTAAATGCACCTGAGTACTTTAGGCTTACAGGTACTGTTGTGCTGTAAACACCTTCTCCAGTCCCCCTTAAAAGTCTGTTAAAGACCCACTGTAACTTTCCTGCCATTTCACTAGGTCGTGCTCTTATGCTCAGGTCCTGAACTCTGGTAACTGGTCATGGTAACCAACCTAAGTTAGATATTTTGAAGTTCTTTATTCCTATTACAATAGTTTAATATCAACAATTGTTTTCAAAATTGTTATTTATGTACTTAAAATGATTCTTGAAAATCTTTTGAAAGTTCTGTGTATGGTAAAATTTTCACACTAAGTGTGTTCAGTAAAAGCAGATCTCCAATTACATCTTGTTTGTTCAGGCCCTCCTCCTCAAGATGGCCCGTGTTGGCTGTTTTCTTGTGTGCCTTTCCCAACGTCTTCTATGGATAGATGTGCCTATTCCCTTTTTAAAATAAATTGTAGCACATAGTACACACTGTTCTGAACCTTGTTTTTTACACCTTACAAATTACTTTGGAGTTCATTCTCTATCAGTATATAAAAAGAAAGCTGCCTGATGATTTTTTAATACTAAAGCTGTTAACTATTGCTAGAAATTTTTATACTCAACAAAGCATTCATTGCACAGGAGCTGTTAATGTCTATGGCAGGTTTGTTTTATGTTAAAGTAGAGTGGACTCTGTTTATTCAGCTCTTCTAGTGGGTGGATTTTGAACTTTATATTTTAGTAAATAACAGAACAGAGTTTCACTATATGGAAATCAGCTCCTAAGCTAGCCTTTCAGTTCTGTGTTTTCAACAATAGGTGGCACCAGCAATTTCTGTATTTGGGCTATATGTAGATGTGAAGCATCATCATTTTGATTATTTTTCATTTCATACTGTGTGTTCACAGATTAAAGTGAAGATGTGTTTACCTGAAGGCCAGGAGGCTTGCACAAGCATGCATACATACATGGGGAGTAAGAAGCACTTTGTAGAACAGTACCTGGGATGCTGTGCTGTGTTACTTCCAATGCCCTGTATTTGTAGCAGTCATCTAGTGAGACCAGACATTTACGTAATACATTAGATTAAACTAATTATGAATGTGATTTTATTTATAGAAAATGGATCTTTTCAGGTGAATATTTTGAGATTTATTTTGGTGGAAATTTGGTCTTTGGCCACACACATGAGAATTTATCATTGCATTTAAGAGTCACATAATTTTTGTAGCTTAATGTGTCACATCTGCATTGATAGTGGGTTCTCATCTCTGCCTCAGCCCTTCCTGCTACCCGACTCTGGACTCTGTCTGTCATCTGTGCCTACAATGTCCCCATAGGATTTACAACACAACATATTAAAGTCAAATTCATCATTGTTCACCAGAGAAGTTTCCTTTTCTTTATACTTTTTTGATTTTTTTTTTTTTAGAGAGAAAGGAATGAAGGGGGCGGGGAGAGAAACATCAGTTTGTTGTTCCACTCATTTATGCATTCATTGGTTGATTTCTGTATTGTACCCTGACTGGGGATCAAACCTGCAACCCTGGCAACCCTAGCATATTGGGACAGTGTTCCAACTAACTGAGCTACACAGCCAGGGGTAGTTTCCTTTTCTTTTCTTGGCACCATAGACTTCTCTTTACCACTTTCTAATTTGTCCTTTTGTTCTTAAAAAATTTCCTTTATTTATATGTTTTCTGGCAATACAAGGCTTTGGTCACTTTATAACTGTAATTCTTCTGCCCACCCCACTTTGTTATTAAGTACAGAGGGAATAATCCTCCTGGCTTGAGGATGGAAAATTGTTAGAGGGATCCTTAACCAATTTTTCTAAGTTATGTGATCTAATTCAGGTGTGACATATACATATTCTGATATGACTATCTCTTTGCCTTATCCCTCAAGTCCATGGCAACACTCAGGTCCATGGGGAACTCTCAATAATGAGGAAATGGAGGGAGGTTCCACGACCCTGGACAGCGTTTGCTTTCAATGGAATAAGTATCACTTCTCCATTCTTTTCCTTCTTAAAGGAGATTCAAAACTCCTTGGCCTTCAGCTGGTATCATGCTTTGGTTTCATCCCATGATGATAGGTGCAGGTTTCTGTCTTCACAGAACCTTTTGATATTGTAGAAGTCCCAGATAAATCAGATGTGTTTCTTCATGCCAAGATCTTATAAATTTCAGAGTTCTTAAATCTTTCTTTGTCTTCTGTAAATCAGTACTTAACTCTTAGAGGTACTGACTTTTTCAGATATGTTTCATATGTTTTAGGTACTTTGGTGGTTTATTCAAGTCACTCTTTTAGTCAATAGTAAGATATTCACACAGGAACACCAGAGCATACATTCAGAATTATGTGTATTCTTTGTGGCCAAAGCTTCAATTGATCTGCTCTAGATTTGGTCATCGTGTTCGGACAAGGGTCCAATACTAAAGAGGCCAATACAATGCTGGAGTCTCTGCCTTCTCCACAAATACTGCTTTAAAACCTTCAATGGTTCTTCCCAACTTGCCATTCAAGACCAGTATTATGTGGACCTACCTTCTTTTTTTCGTTGTAAGGTAAAATGGCCCAGAACCATCTTTGGGAATTTGGCGCATTCAGTCCTGTCTTTCTGGGACCATGAAAGGTCTCCTCCCTCAGAGACAGATACTCAGGAGAAGGAGGAAGAGACCAATGGGGTGCTTGGTAAGGTGGCCAGCTGCTGCAGAGCTCACTGCCTCCCTCCTCACCAGTTCTGGTCAACAGAGCAAAGGGGCAGAGCTGCCGAGTTTCCCTTCCACAGACCTCTCCGCATACCAGGCTTCCTAACTGTGCGCTAGGACTTTTGTTTTTCTTTCAAGATTACTCCTAATGCTTATTCTCACCAGATTTCCATGATCTTCTCCAAGATCAAGTGCATTCCTCTTAGGAATGAATAATTGTGATTGCCTTTAAAACTGGTGTGTTTATAGTCCAGAAATTTACTTCAGACTAATTAATTAATAATAATAGCCTCCGCTTAACTGAGGTCATTGTTATAAGCCAGATACTTTGTACCCATTGTCATTTTAGTCCTCATGAACAGCTCCATGAGATAAACACTTTGACTTCTGCCCCATTTCACAAGGGAAGGAATCAAGGTTTAGGAAAGCTAAGTGACTGCCTAGGTTCATACAGATAAGGGGTAGCCAGAACAAGGGGTAATACCTTGCTATCTCCACACTTTGAAGCAATACTAAAAGTTATACTTCAGGAAGAAGCATTATCCTTGTTTAGCTCTTTCTCACCATCCACTCCCCCTTACATGTAGACAGTTGTTTCTGAGATGCAGAATTTGAGCCCAGGCACAGCACCCTTTAACTTTTTCTAAGGGAGAACTAATATTTCTCTAGCTCTGTAAGTTGTCTCTGTTGGTTTTTTTCATCCATTCAACATATATTTATTATAATGACATGCCAACCACTGAGCATATAGTTGTTAAAAAGACATATGTGGTCCTACCTTCACAGAGTTTTATAGATCAGTTGGGGAGAAAGCAGGCCATATGTAAATAAGAAGGAAATGCTAACCAAGAGAGGGACCAGCTTATTTCTGTTCATTCTTATTGTCATGATATTGGAAAGCAGAATGAACTCGCATCGAATGTGTAATCTGTTGAGAAAAGACACATATGAATACATTGTCTCAAGGGCAGGAATTAGTAATTCAAACTAGTTTATGTTTGAAGTTGATTAAAGGAAAATAGTTAAATTCCTGAATAATGATTTAAATGTGTTGGAACATTACCCATCACCCACATATTATATAAATATATTTTAAAATTCTGTCTAGTTGTTATTATTTCAGGTAGATGGCGCTAATAGGTATTCATGCAATCATAGAATATTGAGTTAGAAAATGTTTGACCTTCTCCTTCCTCATTTTCCCAGAAGAAATTAAAGCTGAGAGAAATTGCATATGCAATGTTCTCCTTACTTCCCAAATTCATGACTCTAGGATGAATAGACTCTGGTTTATTCAAGGTCTCAAGAGTTCAAGTTGTCAACATTTCACCCTCTCATACATTAGCAATGTCAATGACTTGGAAATTAATATGATTTGAACTTCATGATTCTTTCCCTTAGATGTGGTTGAAGTAGTGTGAGCTCATCACAAAGCAGTTAGTTAGATCTTCTCTTCAGTCTGCCTTGTCTAAAGTTCATCTTCTACTGCTAAATGCTTTTACTAGTTTCTAGTGACTCAGGAGGTAGTTTTATTCTGTGTGACTACTTTAGCAGACCACATTAAAGCATTTATGTTTCTTGTTAGGTTGCAGGAATGAGTTTTCTTAATGCCATCACTGAATTCCAATGGAGGAAATAAATTACTCATGCATTTTCTAATGGTTAAAAAATTTTCCAGAGTCTTGGCTGTCTAGTTCTCATCGTGCTGAGATTCATTACCAAGAGGTAATTGATATGGTTTTAACTAGCAGGCTGATACTACTTAGAGAACCAACTAAATAAAACATCTGAGATCGTAGGACAAAATTTCAAAGAGTTAAATATATGAGAGACAAGCTTTCATAGTTATGGGGATAAATGCTAACTGGGGAAAAAAAAACCCTTTCTATTAACTTACTAACTTTATCAATGTGGGCAAGCTATTTAACCTCTCTGAGCCTTGTTTTCCTCATTTGTAAACATGAAGACAGTCATAATAATACCTACTCTAGCTATCGCATATGATTGTTGAGAAAATCAAAGTAGATAACAAATGTTAAGGCTCACTGCAAAAATACAGTCAGCACTCCATATCCATGGGCTTCACATCTATGAGTTTAACCAGCTGCAGATCGAAAACAGTATTTTTGATTTGTGGACACAAATCTATGTAAATATAAGGATTTAAAAATATTGTAATAGTGATAATGATACTACAAGTGACAATTGTGATCTAAATCTTGGCATAGAATTATGTAAAAGAGAACATAAAATGGATGCTTGCATGCTTTTATGTGTTGGTGTAGTGAAAGTGTTTGAAAAATGCACGTTGCTAAAGGAACAATTTTGCTGTTCCCATTGATGTCAGTGAAGGAAAATAGCTTGAAATATCTCCTTTATTTCAAAAAAGGTTAAAAGCAGCTTCAAAAGATACAAATAATAGAAAAAGATGAAAAACAGTAAGTGAGGAAATAAGGAGAAGGGAAAGTGGAATGAAACAAAGGGTTAATTAGGACCCAAAATGCATCTCGTAAGGTCCTGTACCATTTGTCATAGATGAGTAAGAGATTTGGTTCTGAGTTTTCCTGTAGTCAGTGTAGCGAAGAAGACATCATCAGCTCGGGCGAATCATAGTGCCCTTAAAGCTGAATCGTGAGGCAGGGCTCTTCCTGGTAATGAGACACAAGCAGCGATATTCCATAAAAAGGGCAGTGCATGATGAAAAACATCCTACAAAACATCTTAATAATAAACTTTTATATATTTTTGAAGCTGTTATTGGTATGGTTGCCAAATGAAAAATTATTAACAAATTCACTGTTTTTAGCAAGATTTTAGTTGCTTGCTGTTATAATCATGACTGAGTGTAGGTTTTAGGACTAGAAATAATCTCTGAGGTCACCTTGGTCCATCCCTTTGTTTTACGGGTTAGGGACTCGAGGCCTGTAGGAGCTGTGTGGAAGCTCAGGGCGGTGGGCTTGTGTCAGAGCACATGGGGTGATATGTGAAAATAGTTTGCTATGAGCTAATTCTGTGTGATCATGGGAACTTTCCTTGTTTCAATATAAATACCATTTGGCACTTTCAGCATGTTCCTAATTGTGAGTTTAGCAGTTTACTGTGGTGGCTTTTTCTGGCTGTTTGTTGTAGAACTGTAAAGCTATTGGATATGATGATCACTGTGGAAGTTACTGATAAGAATGTAAAATTGGAGCTGAAGTTTATAGAGAACAGGTCTCAATTTGCAAACTTTCCCAAATTTGTAATTATATTACCCGGAATGCCGCTCCTCATAAAGTACATTAACATTATTGTCAAAAACATAACCAGAAAATATAGAAGACCATCAGTATTTTAAGCAAATTAAAAAATACCCAAAACCTTAATTTTGAAACATAGATAGGGCTTTAAAATATTGGCTAAAGCCGGAGGGAATTTTAGGTTGGCTTCTCTAGCAAACTGACTGCTCACATTCATGGAAAGTGACTTCAGTGTGAGTAGCTGTTGTACAGGAGATTCCTGTGGTATTTTAGAGGCTGATAAAACAAACTTCTGTTGTCAAGGAGCCCTGATATCAGTCATAAGAATAAATAGGGGCCCGGCTTCTAGAGAAAATAAGGGTTGTCTCCAAAAGTACCCGTCAGTGGGTAAGAGAGATATTAGAGAAATTTCAATTTTTCTGGTTAGTTTGTAAGGCAGTTTATTGTATCTTTGAGAGAGACATGCTTATGGACTTTTAACCTAGGTGTGGTCAGTTGTAAATACTGATAGAATGCAAACATTGGAGACAATGACAGTGATCTCCCTTACCCGTGAGGCTAAGTGACTTGACCAAAGTCACAAAGTAGAAGGCTGCAGCTTGAGTCATCACACTCCAGCGCTGAGCTGTGTGGGGATGGGCTGGAGTGGAGAGAAAGGAGAGGCAGCACAGATGTGAAGTCCCGCCTTCCATCTGTCTTTTTGTTTCCTAATTTGGACAATTAAATATTGGGGCTAGATTATCTTGAAGCAAATTCATAAATCTAAAAAGGATTTCTCCTGTGAAGAGTAAGTGTGGGGGAGATGTAAGTATATAAAAAGTAATCTTTCTCTTTCCTTAAAACCCCCCAGCCTACCTAGAAAGTATTTTTTTCTCTAAATCATTAAGGAACAGCAGTTAAAGGAGTAAACCTCAAGGCTACTGAGGTAAACAGAGTGGAGGCATCATCTATCATCCTCCTTCCACTCTGTAGCCTTGTGAATGAACGTGTTGGTCTGAGAAATGGAACACTTCATCTTTTTCCTGTTAACTGACAGCAAAATGAATTCGATGTCTTTTATCTCAAACATATGCACTTTGTAAGTCAATGTGTTAAGATACAAAATATATACCACATTTTTAACTCAAATCGCTAGCGCATGTTGAAGTATAATGCACTTCCCTGGACCTGGTACTGCCCAGACCTGGTCTGGGTGATACTTCTGTTCTTTCTTTTAAAGTAACACTGTTCTCTGACCTTCATAGACCGAAACTTGCCTACTGAAATTTAGTGATCTGTGCAAGCACTTGACATTTGATAGTGACACTGTGACTTGAAACATTTGGCAAGCTCCAGTATGGCGGGGTTATGCAGAGCCTCGGCTGGCTCTGTTTATGTTTGTTGCAGGTGATGAATGTTAAGTGAGTCACAAAAGAAAAGGTTAAACACAAAGACAAAGAGTGGGCCCATTCTAAGCATCTAATTTCCCTGTGTCCATTTTCCAGGTCCTAAGGTGATCAGTGTACGGTTTTCCAGAAAAACTGAGTCATGAGGAATATGATATAAAGAGAGTTTGCCTTTTACATAAGCGGATAGTGGGAGAAGCTAGGTAGATAGAATAATATTATATTTTGGAGTTACAACAGGAGAAGAGAAAGAGAAAGGTGTTATACTTTGCTCCAGTTTCTAGAGGAAGTTTTCATCCATAATTTATGTTCATACAAAGCTTAGACCTTGCAAAGTGTTGTCACACACATCTCACTGACTTGAGTAAAGAAAAGGGATGGAGGGAGAGAACCCTGGAAGTGGCATAGGCAGCATGAATGGTCAATTACAGAAACATCTGGAGGGTCCTTTGGTCCTATAGCAAAACTCCCATCTCTATCCCATCCTCCCAAGAGCTAAACTAGCTGCTTCTTCCTTCCCTTTTTGGTTCTTTCCACAGGCAGCTGATCTGGTCCCAGTATTCTTCCCAGAATTGTATGTAAGATGAAGCCTGGACTACCAAATACGTGGCTTAAAGTCCTCTTGGGTTTACCGTACAGATGGATGACCTCTGTCCCTAAAGAATTGTTTTGTATGGAAGCTGGATATATGGTGGCCTGAAAGGCAGATTTTTGTGTAGTTTTTTCAGACTAGAGACAAGCCATTGCTGGGCTTTGGTTATCAATTACCTCCACTTTACTTTGGGAAATTTGCTTCTATGACCTCTAGGGTCACTTTCAAGAGCTCTTAAGAGATGGTTCAGAGCTCTGGAACTTTCTCTTGCTTAAGGACAGATGATACTGCCTTTTCAGGTTGTCTGGTACCTATCATCACATTTGCCTTGGCTTCTTTTTCTTTCATTGTTGGTGTATGCAATGCTTTTCTAGACCATTCCATATGTTATCTTTGTATCTTTCCCTCGTGGTATAATACCATGTTAGCCAAATGTAAGAACTAGATTTTCCATTCTGTGCATTTGTTAGTTCTTTCTTTAGATATTCTTTGATATCAAAGGAGGGTTGTAGAAAAAAAAAGATCAGGTCAGGTCCCTAAATTAAATCTAAAGAAATTTCAGAGCTACTTACCTCACTAATTGATCTTTATATTCCCAGTCATCTAAGGAGAATAGGAGAAACAAATTTTTATAACTAATTCATGAACCCTGTATTATACATGTATTTTGCACATGCTTGAGGGTTCTAAGAAAATACCAAATAAAAAATAATTTTTCTTTTTTATTTGTTACATATATATTTTTGGTTTAACTTTAAAATTTGAAAACAATTTCAAACTTACAGAAAAGTTGTAAGACTAATGTATAAAGAATTCTCATGTGTCCTTCACGCAGAGTCCCCAGATTTTAACCTGTTACCTCATATTCTCACTCTGTGCTCTTCAAAAATGTAGAGCTTTGACATATATCTATATCTCTACATAAATGTATGTTTTTTCCTGAATCACTTGAGGTATTCCAAATACCTTGAAATATTTCAGTGTATATTTACTAGAAAAGAAAAAAAAAAGATTCATCCCCATTTCCCCCTTCCTTTTTGCTTTAGAATGCAGCCTAGACACATCGTTTTCCATTGTTTTCATCATATCTCTTTAGTCTCCTTGAATCAGGAATAGTTCCTCTGTTTTGTTTTGGGGTTTTTTGTTGTCGTTTTTTACTTTGATGAATTGACATTTTTAAAGAGCACCTGCCACTTCCATTGTCCCTGTTGCCAATTATGAGGAGGTATGCTTTGGGCTGGTGTACCTCTGATGTGATGCTGTGTTCTTTTCAAGGTATCCAGTCAGGGGGCATCGATGTGTACAGTGCTGGTAATGTTAACTTCTGTCACTTGGTGGAGATAGTGTGTATCAGGTTTCTCCACTGTAAATTAATTAATAAATATTTTGTATTTAGGAATGTATAAGTGACAAATAAGTTTTTGATATAGAAATACTTTGAGATTGTTTAGCTTTCCTTTCCATATCAAATTTTTATGTTCCGCTTTTCGTTACTTTTATTATTTTCTAACTCCATCATTCCCTCCAAATTTAGTAGTTCCATCCCACAGTAAAAAAAAGAGAGATTATTTATTTATATATTATGTTATGGATGTTTATATTTTCAGTATGTTATAATCCATTGCTATCAATATTTATTTTGATGTTCAGAATGTCCCAGATTTGGCCAGTGGGGGCCCCTTCAAACTGCCTCCTGACTCCTTTCGAGATGTCCTTATGTTCTTTGCTATATTTACTCACTTTCTCAATTTCCTGGCTCTGTGGGCCGCCTCCTGGGCCTTAGCCCCTCCCACATAGCGGCCCCTGTATCTGCCCTGCCCGCCATAGCCTGCTGCACGTGCCGACTGTACCAGCCAAGGCCCCTCCCTCCCTCAGCTCAGCTGCACTATTTGTGAGGTTTAAAAAAAAATTAATATTTTTTATTGATAGATGCTTTGGAATAGTGATCGCTTTAAGTAAATAAGGTCAAATTTGTAATGAGTATTCTTTCGTCTTTCTCACTGCACATTGTGGTCTGAGAGAAGTGACTCATTTCAAAATATTCGACTGGTATTTTGAGATTTCTGGCTTTGATTCCATTTATTGAGGGGTAGACTCAGTGAGTTAGCAGTGTTTCTCAACCTTTTTTATGTCTCGATATATATAGAAAATTGTGATATTTGTATGTACACAAAGTTAAATGGATAGGATTTATAAAGAAGGCAGTCAACAGACCTGGGTGTTGTTTGTGTCCAGATTACCCTTTTTACACCCGTCACCCGGTAGAACACATTGTTTTGAAAGCTCTGGTTTATAGCATGACGCTCCTAAGCTGCTAAGATAATTTGAGAATCCACTCTAGTGTTTGTAGCACGTGTGCCTGATATTGGCCAGTTCTTGGTGAGATTTGTGCCTTGGTCCCAGAGGGACCACGTAAGAGGACATGGATGTCTCACAACAATCCTTTGGCATGTTAGATATATAAGCTCAAAGCACTCACTTGGCTATGTTAGTGGAGGTTTCACTAATCACCTCTATTAATTAGAGAATTGCTGTAAAGAAAAAAAAAGGTACATAGGTCAAAAGGTATGAGCTTCCAGTTATAAAATAAATAAGTCCTGGGGATGTAATGCATTATATCATGATGACTATAGTTAATAATACTATATTGTGTATTTGAAAGTTGCTAAGAGTAGATGTCATCACAAGAAAAAATTATAACTATGTGTGGTGATAGATGCTAACTAGACTTATTGTGGTGTTCCAAATTCATTTATTTATTCATTAAGCAATTATTTATTGAGTTGCTATTTATGGGCCAAGTACTGTCTGAGTAAATAAAGATATAGTGATGTTCAATTTTAGCTTCCATGGAGGCTCATATTTTAGAGGAGACAACAGATAATAAAGAAACAAATAATAAGGCCCTTGCTGGGTAGCTCAGTTGGTTAGCACATCGTCCCAATACGATGAGGTTGCAGGTTCAATCCCTGGTCAGGGTACATACCAAGAATCAACCAATGAATGCATCAATAAGTGGAACAACAAACTAATATCTCTCTCTCTCTCTCTCTCTCTCTCTAAAAATCAGTAAATAAAAAGGAAGCAAATAATAAGGGAGGGTTATTTTAGATAGCTATGAATGCTATGAAAAAAATAAAGCCATGGGAATGTTTCAAGGCATGTATGTGTGTTGGGGGTGGTGGTGGACTGATTGGGTATGTTGTGATTCATAATTTGAAAAGATCAGTTTGGCTGATTTGTTGACCATGGATTGAGTTTAGGTGTGGAAGACTAGGAGAAAGATGGTGATAATTTAGACTTGGCTGTCCAACATGGTAGTCACTACCCATATCTGGCAGTTTAATCTTAATTCAAAATTAACATATCTCATATATACTACAACATGGATGAACCTGGAGAGCACTATGCTAGCTGAAATTAGCCAGCCATGAAAAGGTAAATACTATATGATTCCATTTACATGAGGTACCTAGAATAGTTAAATACATAGAGAGAGAAAGTAGAATGGTGGCTGCCAGGGGCTGGGGAAGGGGGAATGGGGAGTTGTTTAATGGGTACAGAGTTTCATTTTCATAAGATGAAGAGTTCTGGAGGTTGATTGCATAACAGCGTGAATGCATTTCACATTTATGAGCTGTGCACTTAAAATTATTAAAATGGTAAATTTTATATATATATATATATATTTTTTGCCACAATTTAAAAACTGGTTTAAAAAAAGAAACTAGCTAAAAATATCTACATGAGGAAGTGAGAGGTAAGCAGTAATTCGTAGAGTTAGAGAAAGATGAGAGGAGAAAAGGAGAGGAAAAGAGCAGCGGGAGGGCCTGAGGCTAGGGTGAGAAGAGCCAATCCAGCATATCCCGAGAAATGGGACATAGAAGGCTAATTAAAAACACTTATATCCCCCCAAATTAATGAACATAAAAATCATTTTTTTCCTCGATTGCATTAGCCAAATTTCAAGTGCTGAACAGAATGAACAGAAACATGGGGCTAGTATCTACCATACTGGACAGTACACATATAGAACATTTACATCCCCACAGAAAGTTCTGTCGGACAGGTTTGTTTTAGATCATGGTGATTGTAATGAAGGTGTGGAGAGGTAAATGGATTGGGGATGGAGGTGGGAAATATTATCAATAGGGCTTGCTGATTGACCGATACAGCGGCGTAGAAGGGAAGTGATAAATTAAGGGTGATGGGTAGCCTTCCCGCGTGAGCAGCTAGGCTGGATGGGACAGGATTGGGCATATGAATCAAGAGCCCTGCTTTAGGCACATTATGCCATTTCTTGTAAGGCAGAATCTAAATAAATCTTAATGGAGGTGGAGGAGAATGAAAAGCCTATTTTGATAGCTTTTCGATCTCGTAACAGATGCTAAATAAGTCCCATATGTTTGTAAGTCATCATCTTGCTTTCATTTTAAAGAGGCCATTATTGTCTGTTGGTTGTTTTATTAAATACTATTTTATGCTGCTACAAAATTTAATTCCACAGAAATTCTTCTGTTTATTTTAATTTTTTTTTTGAATTGTGACTTGGGATACCAACTGAAAGTGACCAGAAAATGGGGAATTTGCTCTTGATTCTTTGCTGAAGAGTTGCTTATTAAGGGACCACAGGTATAGGACCCTGGATTGGGCCTTTGACAGGTGAATTAAACTATACATACTAGCTTTATTTTTGTTTTAGAGCTTAACACTTTAAAATATATAAGCAAGGCATGTCTTGAGGAACCATGGGGAATGAGGGTTTTTTGCAAGTAGTCTCTCTTAGAAACAAATGACATTTCTTGTGTGGTACTTTCAGACACAAAGGACAGTCCATGATGTTCACTGTGTGTGAATACTTACACTTGAAGTTTTCACTCTTAGAAATCTAATGTTGCCCCTTTTTGGGAAGGAGTCATTTGCCTGTCTTTGTTTTGGATGGGAGGGCCAATATTGACAGTTGTTAATGGAAGGGAAAGAGAAGGCTGAACAAGTGGTTTTTTTTTCTTTCCTTTTATTTTTATTTTTTTTTTCAGATATTGCAATGCTCTTATGGCTAATGGTCTACTGCAGGTATGGGATCTGAGCCAAGCGAATGTGTGCTTCCCTGCACACATTCTCCTGAAGCACGCAAGGCCTCTTTGGCTGCTGGGTTTTAGGTTGACCACTTTTGTGCTCACAAACCAGTCACCCTGGTGCCCTGCTTCATGTTCCCAGACCACGTTTAATTGTTTTGTGGGAGTGGGAGAGATCACAGAGGGGCTGACAGAAGCAAAGTGAAGTTAACTTTGGAAATGTTACCCTCCTCTTTGTTTGCTTCACTGGTACATTTTCCAGCACCACAGCTCCTGGCAGCAGCAGTCCCCTTAGTTAGTGTGGCTCTGTTCCCCTTGGAATGTTCACTTCATCGCATTGAGGTCTCCATTCTTTTATGCTATTGTGCGAATCAGATCGATTCCAATTTGCTATTCAAGAGAAGAGGAGTTTTAATATTTGATATAATGCATATGACATTCTTCATCTGCTTCATCTCCTTTTGTTGTAACAGCCCTCTCTCCCACATCTTGCTCATGAGATAGAGAATGCATATTTACAGATCCAAAGTCATAGTAAGAATAAACTTACTGGGAAAGTGAGGAGTTTTGAAACTTGGTCTTAGACTACGTTGGACTTTGAGTGTACTGGGAACCACAAAACAATTGGGCTAGGACTTAAAAAAAAAAAAGAACTACCAGGTATGCATCATGGCTGAACTTGGCTTTCGCTAGCCTCCCCTCAGAACCCTGGTGGGGTTCTCTAACAGGTCCAATGAGTTTTCCAATTCAATCCATATTTCCTCTTTGCATGGAATTAATTTAGAACTAAAGAAGAGAAACTGTCCTGGCATCTATCTATTTAAATAGAAAGAAAAGTCAAGTAGATTTTTAAAACAATCTTCTCTGAGCATATGTAATGAATTTACGTGGACATGATTTTCTCAGACATTAGGAAGGCTGCGATGGGACCATTGCACCAAACAACATGGAGTCCAGCATCGCAAGGAGACTCATAGTTGAATTTAGACTTGCATTAGAACCAGATTTTTTATTTTAAAATTCTCCCATGTCTATCCCTGTATTGCAGAACCATTTTAAGAAAAAATTTTGAAAACAACAGTTTGCCTTTTAAAAGGCAGGCAAATACCAACTAAGTATTGTTGTACTATTGAAGGAAAAAAAACATTAAAAGCTGGAACATGACTTTGTAGTAACACAATGTCATGATGAAACTTTGAAGTGATTCAATTACACAGACATATTTTCAGAGTCTAGAGCTTTCAGTAGGCATTGGAATGGGAGTGCAGGCTGATGACGGGAACATTCACTGCATTGAAATTGAATCGTAGAAAGATGATTCCATGGCATAGACCCAGGCGATGGCATTATAGTGAAGCTGCAGGGTTTTTGACATTTGGAAGATGAAAGCAGAGCATTGGAAAATACAGGAATCTTTTCTTAATAGAGTGGTAATAAGACCTAACAGATTTTTTCCTTCCCTGTGAATGATAAGTCATATGCCATCCTGCACAAAAGCTTACCATCCAAAATTAACAAAAGAGATAACTTCTTCTGACCTGAAAATTATGAAATTATGAAATAATCTTGGTATATATAACATATGCACACATATTTATATGTACCCACATGTGTACATACATGCATACACATGCATGTCTCTTACCTGTCTCCTCACAGGCTAACATGTAACCAATGACTGTGCATGCGGAAGTGTAGATGAGTTCTAATTGGAGACTTTCAGAAGTGTGGTGGGAGGGTTTGAACCTGCATTTATTTGCTTGCATATTATTCTTCTCCAAGGAGCAGGCTGGAAATGATCCCCGGGAAGTTTTGTCTGTCTTTGGTGGCTAGGCTTTCAAATTGTCTTCTCTGCTTTTTAATATTGCCTTAGCTGTGCACCAGTCAACTAGTGCAGAGTCATCATTTGTATTCTAATGACCATTTGTATTGGGTTGGCCAAAAAGTTCGTTTGGTTTTTTCCATAAGATGGCGGTAGTAGCACTTAGTTGTCCTGAACTTCACTTGAAACAATTTTGTTAGATTATATTATGACAGCTGTCACAACCGCGTGTATTTTAAAAAAACTTATCAAAATTGGTGAACTTTTGTGTAGCCATTTTAATATTGAAGATGGAAGAAAATACCAATGTTTTCAGTGTATTATGCTTTTTTATTTCAAGAAAGTTAAAAAACACAGTGGAAATGCAAAAGGAAAATTTTGCGCAGTGTATGGAGAAAGTGGTGTGACTGAATGTGTCAAAAGTGGTTTGTGAAGTCCCTTGGTACTGTTGACATTTTGGCCACATAATTCTTTGCTTTGTCTTATGCATTGGAAGATGTTTAGCAGCAACCCTGGTCTCTCCCCTTTAGAAGCCAATAGTGGAAGAGAGCTGACATAATCAAAATATTCAAATCAATAAAGTTATTGGTGAAAATGAAAAATGTTACTTTATGGAAAAAATTAAAAGGACTTTTTGGCCAACCCAGTACAAAGTTTTTAAAACTACAGAGTGCTGTCCTGCCCAGTTTCACTTAACTTTCACAACCAGGAAAGGTGAATAAGTATTTTTTAAAGTCCAGCTAATTCTATCGGGGAATCTTCTCTTAGGTAAGTGATTAGCATAAGTTGTATGCTGTTGACCATCCTTACAGTTTTTCCCTTGCCTGCAAAATTTACTTTATATTCTAACATGTTTCTCAACTACGTGATTTGTAATGTCAATGGTGTTAGTTGATGCAGTAGCTAAGGAAAATTTAATTTTATGCAGGATGAGAAATTATGAAATAATCTTGGTTTTAGGAAAGAAAACAGCATCACTGGAGATTTTGTGACCAGGGATAAAGAATAGTCAGGAAACTAAATGAAAAACAAAAGAAAGAAAATGGTGTGACATGCTCTGTCCATGTCTTTTTTTTTCAAATTAAAAAGTTTTTTCTTAAATATGTGACTTCTCTTGGAAAGCAGGCACCACTGGGTTTCTGTCCTGGGGCTTAGTGTAGGCTTCACACTTAGGGAGATGCTTAGTAAATGTGGGGTGAACTTAATTGCAAAACAGAAGAGACATGCTACAGGCGGAGATTTTGATTGGCTGCCGGTTCTGACACATGTTGTAACACTAAGTAATTCAGAAGATGTTTTCCTCCAAAGTTTGCAGAAATTCTGTGCCTTCTGGGGGCTATTTGACACATTAATAGCTTTGAAACAAAATATGGGTCAATTTTGCCATGGCCTTCTTTCCACAAAAATGCATACTTGAAAGCTTTTATGACAAGATGATCAGAATGCGGAATTTATTTCTGAGCAATTATCTCACTTTCTGTTAAAGTTTGTTCCATTAACTTTCATCATGAGTTTGTTTGATATACACTAGAATGCAGTATGCTGGGGCAGCAGAGACTGTGGCAAATGCTGTTAGTGAGATAAAGTCTCTTTAAAACCAACACACTCCCTCCTTCACCCTCTATCCCTTTACCATGCTTCATATTTTTTGCACTTCTGTCTCTGAAGCTGTTTTTGTTTTGCTTACATTTATTTTCTGCCTTCCCCAATAAAGTTTAACTGCCACAAAAGCAGGGAATTTGACTTGTAACCCTGGTATCAAGAACAGTATTGGGTACCTTGTAGGTGCTTGATAAGTATTTGTTGAATAAATGAATGAATAACTGAATATTATTGGTACTCTGAGCCTGTGTATGTTATGAATTCATTCACAAATATTTATCAAGTTTCTGTTATATACGCAGGGCTATTCTATATGCCTTAGTTTCAGGGGTGAGCAAGATAACACAGAGCTTGTGTTTACAGATCATAAAGCCTAGTAATGTATTGTCTAATATGGTAGCAGCACATGGTTATGTAAATCTGAACGTAAGTTAATTAAAATTAAATAAAATTAAAAATTCTGTTCCTTAGTCACATTAGCCACATTTCAAGTGCTTACATGTAGCTAGTGGCTACCATAATGGGCAGGGCAGATATAGAATATCTTTGTTTTTATAGAAAGTTTTATTGTATAGCACTCATTTAGTGATAAAACAGATCACTGTACATGCACTTGCATTGCATAACACATGCTGTGTAGAGAATAAGCACGTGTTTCAAAGGGAGCATTCAAGAGCGGCTTCTAGCCTGGGGTGTGGCTGGGTTGTCAGGGATGTCTTTCTGGAGCAAGGGCTTCTGAAGACATCAAGAGTGTATAGGGAAACCAGTACAAAATAATATTGAAAGTAAACTGTAATAGAAAATAAAAGAATACTTAGGGATTAGGCAGGCTAAGGGGGGCGGGGTGGGCAAAGCCTGGAGAATGCCTGAGTCCAAGGAAACAGGTAAAGAAAGGGTAAGGGTCAGTGCCTTAATCTGGTTAGCTATAGGAAGACCTGGTATTTTATTCCGAGGGCTACATGTGAATGGATGGAATAAGCCCCTTCTTGTGCAGGCAGATTTATTTTTTTTTAATTAATTTTTTTTTTTTTTTTTTTTGCCATGGCAGCTTCTGCCTCTTCTCAGTCCCAGCACACTATCAATTCATAACAGACTCCTAATGAATCTTCCTGCTTGTAGTTTGGTCTCCTCCCATTGTATCCCCACCAGATTCCAAGTTTGATCATACTATTCACTTGCAGAAGCCATTTCATTGCCTCTTCATGCCACTTAGGATAAAACCCAAACTCCTTAATATGCCTGTGAGGCTCTTTAAGGCCTGCCTGGCCCCTGTTAACTTTTCTAGAATTTCTCTTCCCACTCTTCACCTCTCACGCTATGACCTAGTAGCATCAGTTCTCCAAATGTTCCACCTCTCTTGTCTCTAGGCCTTTGTACCTACTGTTCTGTCTGTATGGAAAACTATTTCCCTGCTCAGCCTCGTCTTTGTTCCTAAACTTTCTTTTCAGACCTCAGCTGAGAATTAGTTTTCTCAGGACCCTCTGATATCAAAATCAAGGTGAGGTGCCCCACCTATGTGCTCTGTCACACTGCTGTGTCCCCCTATTGTTGACCCATCCCCCTTTTCAAGGTATGATCAATTGAGCGTGGTTCTGAAATGAAGCTTAGCCCATTACAGGAACCTTCTAAAACTCAATCATGGGGCAGGGGTGGATAGAAATAGAAGTTAGTCTGTGAAGAGAGCATATCAGTGACCCTTGTTATTTGTTTTTATAATTAATTTTTTAATTGAGGTATAGTTTTGTATACAACTCACCCACTTGAAACACAGTCCAGTGACTTCTGGTAAATTTATAAGATTGCTCAACTATGACCATAATCCTGTTGATTGTAATCCACTCATTTAGAACTTGTTGGTGCCCTGGCTGGTGTGGCTTGGTGGGTTGAGTGCTGGCCTGCAAACCAAGGGGTCGCCGGTTCAATTCCCAGTCAGGGCACATGCCTGGGTTGCGGGCCAGGTTCCCGGTAGGGGGCGCTTGGGAGGCACCCACATGTTGTTTGTCTTCCTCTCTCACTCCCCCTCTCTCTAAAAATAAGTAAATAAAATAAAAAAAAATAACTTCTTGTTAGGGCAATAAGATTCCTCACATGAATTTACAGTTAATCCCGGTTCTCACTTCCAGTCCCAGGCAACCATTAATCTACTTTCTGGCTATATAAATTTGCCTCTACTGGGTATTTTATACAAATTAAATTGTACAATATGTGGTCTTTTGTGCCTAACTTTTATTTATGTTGTAGCAACAATCAGTATTTAATTCTTCGTATATATGATAACATTCAATTGTATGGATTTTATTTATCCATTTTCCAGTTAGTGGATTTTGGGTTGTTTCCACTTTTTGGCTATTATGAATAATACTGCTATGGAAATTCACATACAGATCTTTCTGTTGATTTATATTTTTATTTCTCATGGGTAGATATCTAGGAGTGAGATTGCTGGAGAAATTTATGTTTAACTATAAATGTTTAAAATTGTAAAATACACAGAACATAAAATTTACCCTCTTAACCATTTTAAGCATACAGTTTAGTTGTATTAAATACGTTCACATTGTTGTGCAGCTAATATCCAGAGCTTTGTTCATCTTCCAAAACTAAAACTATATACCCATTAAATAACAATACTCCATTCTTCATTGCCCCCAACTTCCAGCAACCACCATTCTGCTTACTGTCTCTATGAATTTGACTACTCTAGGTACCCATATAAGTGGAATCATACAGTATTTGTCTTTTCGTGGCTGCCTTATGATCCTTAGCATAATGTCCTTCAGGTTCATCCATGTTGTACTATATGTCAGAACTACCTTCCTTTTTAAGGCTGAGTAATACTCTATTGTATGTATATGACACATTTTGTTTACTCATTCACCTGTAGAGGGACACTTGGTTGGCTTCCACCTTTTGGCTACTGTGAATAATGCTGCTATGAACATGGGTATACAAATATCTCTTCAATACCCTGCCTTCAATTGTTTTGTGTACCAGAAATGGAATTTCTGGATGATATGGTAATTTTCTGTTAACGTTTTTTTAGGAACCTCTATACTGTTTTCCATAGTGGCTGTACCAGGGTTTCAATTTCTCCACAACACTTGTTATTTTCTGTAAATTAAAAATAAAAATAGAGCCATCCTAATGGATGTGATGCTTAAGTTTTAACTTTTTAAGTAATTGTCAAATTGTTTTCCAAAATTGCTATATCATTTTGCATTCCTAGTATCAGTGGATCTTGCATGACCTTCGTTCTTAAGGGCTAACTTTAATCAAGGCTGCATACCCTTTTATTCCCCCACCTGATGCTGTAAGCTCTTTCATAGGTGAAGGCACAGTGTCTCAGAGACACAGTGTGTCTTTCCTCACAGAACAAGGGATGGGCAGGATGGTGACAAAGTTTGGTGGGACTCTTTCTGCCCTGTGGGTGTGGGTAAAACCTCCTCAGGGATACTCTGTTTTAGGAAAACCCACTGCCCCTAGCCATCCCAATGAGAATCCGATTTGTGGGTTTTGTTAGGGTGGGGCCTAGTGGACTTTGAATTTACACAGATCACATGGAATTCAAGAGAAATATACATAAAGAACGCGGCACAGATTCATACCTTTAGCACAGCCTGGAATAGCCCAGTGCACAAATGTTTATCGAGCACTTACCCTGTGGCCAGGATTGAGCTAGAATCAGGTGGGACATGAGTGGGATAGATGCTCAGAGAATGTGGTCTTCTTGGGAGACCGATTTAATCTGTAGGTAGCCACAGCCGAAGCCGGTAAGGTAGGCTTTAGTGAAGTGGGGGAGGGTGTGGTATAGATTACAAGTGTGGCAACAACTTGGAGGAGAGGATTGTTTTTGAAAGCTGGGGGTGTCAGAGACAGCTTCCTGGATGAGGTTAAGTAAGAATGTATGGGATTTACTTTGGAAGAGGGAAATTGGGGACATTCCAGGTTGGAGGCCAACACAGGAGAAAGCCCAAAAGTGATATGGCCCATTGCTTATTGGTGAGCCCATGAGGAGGCTGGCTTGACCAGAGCTGTGGAATATAAAATTGGGCAAGTGAAGCTGCATCAAGATGCAGAGGTTGGTGGGACCTGCAGGTGCCCTTGTTCCTCAGGTTAGCAGGATAAGTGTAATGTTTCTTTCTGTATTTTGAAGATCTGTCATTTTCCAGGGAGACTTGCTTATTTTCAAGTTTAAGACTTGGGTTTTCTGGAGTGTAGAGTCCCAATATAAGAAAAAAAAATCCCAGAACAGCTCACTGAAATTTGCTTTAAAAAAATCCCTGCTTAGCAGTCATAAATAGCTTGCTGGATATGAATTTAAGCAGACCAAGTTTGAAATTCTATTCTAGTTCAAAGCATGTTGCACCACCACCTTGTTTTCAGATTGGCAATTTAAATGCTTTCCCAGATAATACAGAGGGACTTTAAGATAAACTAAGGCCACCACAAAATAGGAAAGGCAATTGGATGCCAAACTTCACTGATAACAAGAAGCACGATAAATCTGATGGTTACTTTCTGGTTGGGTTGTTCAAAGATGGAATGATTAACCACACCACAAATCCTTTACATATTGCAAAGCTCTCATAATAGGTATTTACTTATGTTTTCTCAGGAGGTCTTTGAGGCTTCTATTACTCGAATTAGGCTCATTTATTAAGCCTTGAGTTAACTAAGGTATGTATTGTTCTGAAGAAGGCTTCTTTCTTTCTGTAAATACTTACAGTCTGCTTGCTACGTGCCAGGCATTATACTTGGGCTGGAAATACCAAGCTGAACAACATGATCCCTGTGTTTTGTGAATTATGTACTCTCTCTTCATGCCAAGCCATGGACTGATACTGACTAAAAAAATAAGGATGAGTTGATGGGATCTCACATTTCCTTTATGCCTGTGTAGGTTTCTTAGTAGCAGCCTTAGCCTAGACCAGTGGATCTCAACTGTGGGTGATGTTGGCAATGCCTGGATATGTTCTGATTGCCGTAACTGGAGGAATGCTACTGGATTCTGATGAATAGAGGTCAGGGATGCCGCGAAACATCTGCAATGAACAGGACAGCCCCCAACAAAGAAATATTCAGCCCAAAATGTCAAATAGTACTGAGGCTAAGAAACCCTGGCAGAGAGGAACATAAAATGGTAGGAGTTCTACAAAGGCCCTAAGCAATGAGCCTCTCTTGGCAAATGTTATGATTAATGTTGCGGAGAAACGTGAAAGGGAATGAACGTGACTTATAGGAATCCAAGGGCATGGCTGGGGTGGTGAGTATAACACAGACTTGTCACTGATGAAGTTTCTTTTGGGAAACTGGGAAAAGGCAGCCTGTCTTGATAGGATCGATCCCAACAGGGGCTGCATTGCCACTTGGAGTAGAGGATTCTTTGTGTGGGGGACTGTTCCATAGATTGCAGGACGTTAGGTATCCCAGGCGTACACCATTAATGCCAGCGGTGCACCCAGGCCTTATGACAACCCCAGATACCTCCGGTGCTTCTAAAAGCCCTGAAAGGTGATAGCACAAGCCATTGCTGAGAACCTTCAGGAAGGGGAGTGCTCACCTAGTGTCAGGATGTGTGGGCTCTCACTGAACTTGGTGACTCCTACTGGATGTAGTTTTACCTCTTCGAGTTGAGTGCCTTCATCTGCGGAAACAGGGAATGAAGTTAGGTCAGGGCTACTCAAAAGTGGAGCAGGGCATCCATTTTAGTGCAGAAATGATATCTTAGAACTTTTATAATTTTGTCTATTTTTATGTTATCTTTTAAAATGGCACGTTTATGTGTGTTTTGTAATGTACCTGGAAGGGACAGTAGCATGGGTACATAATTTACATAAAAGTTAATGTGCGTTTATGAAGGGCATGCTCAGTAGTGTTTTACTTGAAGGAGTGCACCATCAGAAAAGTTGGGTACGAATACCTCTTCCCATTCTGACAGCCTAAGTGATAGGAAGGAAAGTCATGGAAGCTGGAAGCTTCCCTGGATTCACCTCCGCTGAAGGGTACACAGGTGATGGACGTCAGTGTCACCAAGAAGGAGCCACCACAGAGCTCCATTTTCTGGCATGTGGAAATTGGCCCAGGGCTTTGGGGGGGAAAAAAAAAGTGACACGTTCCCTTGTGACATAGAGTTAGAATTTTTTAAAACTGGCAAGCAACTGAGGTTTTTCAAATTATTCTCTACATGAGTGTGGAAAATACTATTCCCTGACAGAAAATTTGATTCACACTTTATAAAGAGCACAGAGACATGGTTGAATTGCATAATCGCCGCTCACAAAAGGGCCCTGAGTAGAAACGGTCTCTTCCAGTCTTGCCCACTTCAGCCCAAGCAGAATAGCACACTTGTTTTCAAACACTCATGCTACACCATGTTGAGCAACTTAGTAGACTTTATATTCTTAAGACCACTCTTTGAAAGCTTCTTGGAGGCATAGTTCTCGCTCAGTCCCCTTTCCATTGACGTCATGTCGAACTGCAGAGAGACGTGCTTATTGAAAGACCAGAACTTGTCCACAATCATTGAAGTCTTAAGATTTAAAATAGAAATTCTCTCCATCCCCCCATTCCCAAGCTCCTTCATTATCAGCTCTCCTTTTGGGGGAATGTGTACTGATAGTCATATAAAGAAACTTTTAGAAATCAATAGTTACTTATGTGTGGCAAAAATCTGCTTTGACAAGTAAAAGATTTTTTTTCCCCGGGGATTGAGCTAAAATGAAAACTACAGGCCTGGTTAGGCCTGCACTTGGCAGGCAAAGAGGTTAATGTGACGTTAGTAGAATAGAAGTAACTTTGCTATTGGTAAACAAAATGGTTATTGAGTCACACACACTGTGCTGTTTCAAGCACCCTCTCCTTGCCTCCAGCTTTGCTCACAGGACATATAGTATTTCTGTGACAGTTAATGTAGAAGTACTTTACGTTAGCCAGATAAAGCAAAGTTAGAATCAGAATCACTGACCTAAAAGTGATCTTAAGAAATCATTCCATGTGCTTCCTTGTCTCCTGCCCTGCCCGTATGCAGTGTGTACGGTGGTTAAAGACGCGGGCCCTCAGCCAGGCTGCCTGCTCTGAATGGCTCTCTGCCACTCATTAACTCTGCAGCCTTGGGCAACCTGTTTATCCCCTCTGTGCTTCTGTTTCTTTATTTGCAATGAAGGAACATTGAGAAAAGTAACGCTGATGTCATAACATTACTGTGATGATTAAATAAAATAATATTTGTAGAGGTCTTACTATGTGTAAGACAAATAGTACTATATTAGCTGTTATTATTATCTATTATTATTAACTTTAAACAAGAATAGTAATTAATCCTCCCAGATTTGTAACCTGTCACTAAATTGCTCTGTAAGGATTGTTTTGAGGTAAAGGCATAGTGGAAAAAATGCACATTTTAGAACTACAGTTGTTTCTTTTGCATTCTGAGAGTTAAGGTAAAACTGGCAAAGACCACTCCTCCCCACCCACAGTGGGGGTACTTTGGGGACAGCCGTAGCATGTGGCTGCTCTGTTTGAGGAGAGGATTTGGAGTTAGACCATAAAATTGAAGTGGGTTATAGAAACAGGTTATGGATGACTCCTCACAATCATTATGAACTGAGAAGTGTGACCTGGAGGTAGTGAACTACTGTGATTACTTTGTAGGTGCCATCCTGTCTAAGATTCTGTAATTTTCAAACGGCAAGTGGTCTTCATAGGCTTGTAGCCCCTCCAGATCCACAAAAAACAATGTATTTGGTTTCTGGGAACGTGAATGTTCAAATAAGGGTGTTAAACAGTTGTTGTTTGTCAGAATCAAGGATTTAGTCCCTCTCCTCTTCCTTCCAGTGCCATATGCCAAGTATCTACATTAAAATGTGAAAACTATGTTAATCTTTCAATTGTACCCAGATTTGACAGGTCACATTTCAATAGACGGTTAAACAGTTCAGCTTTGGTGTAAACTGACCCAGAGTTCCTATCTATCAGGGATCTTTATTCAGGCAGTTAGTACAATTCTGCATTTTCCACAGATATATCATTTCACTTATGGACGGTTCAACCTTCTCATTAGACCTGATAATTTGAGGCTCATAGTTCGTCCAGCTCAGTGCAGTCTGTTCGTCTCTTCTGTGGGAGAGATCATACAGTATTTTCTTATTTCATTGACCTCAAAGGTCTTGGAATATCATGGTTTCTTTAAATGTCCATTGCACTTACACTATTTGGGATTTTCCTAAGCAGTTCACAAAGCTATGCCTGCATTTTTTATTAGTAGGCATTCTGAGTTTTATAGGATCACAACTTTCTGTTGGAAATAGTAATTTTTATTTGAGAAAACAAACTTCTTTCAAGGTCAGGGGATGCCAGCCAGTCTTTGTGTACCAAAATTTGGTGAACAAGCTCTTGTTTAAGCCAGTCTTTTTTGTAAATTTTTGGAAAGCCCTCATTATAACCTCTGAGCTTTCTTCTTTCCATAATAAAGACTTTGATCTTTTTAAAATGTGTTCAGTAAAAGTACAGGAAATAAAACTAATTCAAAAATCACCTAGAAAACTTTTAAGATCCCCTTTGCAGATAGTTCTGTTATAGATTTCCCCAGGTTTAGTGACCAGAAAGTGTATAGTCTTCCTCTCTATAATTTGAAAGTGGAAGGACCTTGTACCAATTATTCACTTTCCCTTCTATACCTTCAACTCTCCTCTTTTCTAGATTCTGTCCATTTTCAAATTAGATTCAGGTATCTTGCATCTTGAAACAAACCAACAAGCAAGCAAATATTGAACGACATCAACACAAACAAAGCAAACTCAAAACAATCCTCTTTTGACCCTATCTGATCCTTTGGGTGCTGCATAAATTTCTTTCATTTGTTCAAATTTCTTCCAGGAGAAATTACATGCATTTAATGGGTCTACCAATAAATTGAAACTGCTTTCCTTGAGGTCACTAGTGATCCCCTGTATCAGCTGGAGTCTTTGTCTTGCCTGGTTGAACAATTTCCAACTGGCTTAAACATAGTGGAGAATTCTTAGCTCCTGTAACTGGAAATCCCGAGTGCTGGCTATAGGTGAGGCTTAATGCAGTACCTGAAATGATTCACCAATGACCTGGATTTGGGATTCGTTCCATGTCCCTGCTTTGCCTTCCATGTTTTGGCTTCAGCCTTCATCTCCTCAGTGCCAATCCCCAGCTCTAGACTTTTCCTTATTTTGGCAGTATGTCTGTAGGCCATTCCAGACATCACATCCACACATTAAAACCTCAAGGACTGACAGAACTGTCTTTTATTCAGAAGCCCCAGCAAATATCTCCTTCCATCCCATTGTCTCCACTTGGGTTCCTGCTCATCACTGACCCAATCAGTCACTGTGGCATGGATTTTGAAGATGAGGATTGGCTGAAGCCAGTCATGGCCATCTTTGGAGCTATGCATAGGATCAATAAATCCAGATCACATGATAAAAAGTGCGGAAAGAGTGGTTCCCAAGGCAAAGTTGGGGTGCTATTAACAAAATGGGAGAAGGAGTCTTGCCAATGACAGTAGTAGCTGTTGTCTTTGAAAGAGTCAAAACTTATTCCTTCTTAAAACTTAACTCCGTTGGTACTAACTCCCTTCTCTCATGGTATCTCTAACTTTCCTGGTTCTCTGCATATTTCTCAGGCCATCTCACTTCTCTTTTCTTTGTGGGCTCCTCTTACTCTGCTTATCAGTTAGCTTTGGTTTCCTCAGGATGTAAACCTTCCTTTTGTTTTCTTTGGTCACTTTTATCTTCCATATCTTCTCAACTTCAACTCCCAGGCTAATGCAGGGAGTCTCCTACCCTTAGACATAATGAGTTTCTGAAAATGCGTCAGATGGTTGCATGTACAATAGTCAGATATATTCTAGAAGGCATTGGGGTGTGTGTATGAAAAATTATTATAAACCCTCTAATTATACCTTTCCTTTTACACATTATCTTCAACCAGAAGATATCTCCAAAAATGTATACCTATTTTCTTTAATTTATTAATTTTCCTTCATAATGAATCATGCTTTTATCAGCTTAAATCCAGTGACTATCTGGACATGTTGAATCATTTCTGACTTTTATGATATTTACATTTCTTATCATTAATGTTAACACTTTGTTTTTATCTTTATTTTTACCTCTTTTTTTCTTCTTTTTTTGTTTAACAAAATAGTAAACCCAAAATTTAATATACCCCAGTAGCCGAACAATAACACAAACATTGTTGGGTGAAGTTGTTGCTCCTGCAGTCAGAACTAAACATCTGTCTGGTAATCACTGTTACCATGTGATGGCTCAAAATATTCATTCATCTGCTGAGGAAACAAAGTTCATATTTGGCATATGAAAAGTGATTTATCAGTTTTAGTGTGCAGAGAGGAAATGAATAAGGGCTCATTGCAGCCCATGTATATCCATTTGCCTTCAAGACATGTCCACAAAAATGTCTTAGAGGGCACCTCAGTCTTCTGGTATCCCTTCTGCATCCTCTGGCTCTGGTGGAGAAACCACTACCCTCCTTACTTGTTAAAAATAGAAACCTGAAATCATACCTTATTACCTCCAATCTCATACATGCCTTGCTTATTTGATACCCCATATCATGAAACTACCCTATCCTTCTTATCTCTATTAACCACTTACCCTGGTTCAGCCCTGCCATTTTTCAACTGGTCTTTTCATTGCAGAAGCCAGCTTACAGATCTTCCTTCTTTTATACATCTTCTAATCCAGAGGTCAGCAAACTGTAAAGGGCCATATAGTAAATATTATATGCTTTGCAAGCTATATGGTCTCTGTTGCAACAGCTCAACTCTGCCTTTGTGATAGCAGTCACTGACAATATGTAAATGAGCGGATGTGGCTGTGTTTCTATAAAACTTTATGGACATCAAAATTTGAATTTCATATAATTTCAATGTGTTAACAAAATATTACTCTTTTTTTGGATCTCTTAAAAACCATTTGAAGAAAGCTAAAAACTTTTCTTAGCTTGCAGGCTGCACAAAGCCCTGCAGGCTGTAATTTGCTGGCCTAAGTTCTACAGCGTTACCAGAATGAGCTAACCAAAATAAAAGTCTGAACATTTTATTTGCATGCTTAAACCCGTCATCAAAGTTTTGCTAACAGGGGCTGAAAGAATAAGGTCTGTCTTCCTTGAAATGGTCTATTCTTTCATGATCAGAGCTCCAGCCTCATATCTTTCCAATTCAAATTTTATACCTCACTCTTCAGAATACTGATCTTCTTGCAGTTCCCTGTCAACACTGAGCCATTTCTTTCCAAGGCCTTGACCTCTTTTCCTGAAATGTCATCTCTTCACCCTTCTTTCTTTCCTTCCTCCCTCCTCCTCCCTCCCTCTCTCCCTTTCTCCCCAACCTTTCTTTTTCTTTTTTTACAATGTATTAGAATTGGTTTTGTTTTCCTCCACTGAGAGGCTGACTGCTGGCCAGTTCATGTCTTGCTCTAATCTGCCTTCCCATCATCTCACTTCTAGCCCAGTGCCCTGCTAAAGTAGGCACTCAGTTAATAGTTGCTGAATGCATGCATGCATCAATACATTGATAAATACGTAAGTGGAATGAAATAGGTAAATGAGCCAGTTTTCCTGTTTTACTAATAGCCCTGACCAAAGTGTTGGTGAATTCACATGTTGAAATCCCATACATGTAGTTCTTATATAGGAATGGGTTGGGTTATAAAAGTTTGTTTGTAAATTGGTTGTTCAGAACTTGGGACACATCATTCCGTATAAATGATGTTATAAATTAAGCTTAACTGTTTACTCTGTTCCACAAAAGATTATTTGATGTATCACAACACTGAAACACTGGAGTTGAAATTTTAAAAATTAGAATATAACAACTGAGGTGTTATCTTTTAAATTTTATTAAAATATTATAAGCCCATAATTCATCTCAAGAAACTTTAAATGGTGTTTCATGGCATTTTGTAATACCATAAAAAAGAACAAAACAATGCTGGTGATGGCCTAGTGTGGATAAAGAAGGTAGAGGGAGAGATTCTGAAAAATTGTGTGGGAAACTGAATGTTTTCAAGAGTATCAGTTCTTTACTCTTTTCATTATCACTTCAAAATTTATGACTTTTTTTTCCACAGTAAGTGTTTACTGCTAGAACATCTTTTGGGCTCATCAGAAAAGATTATACCAATTTTGACTCAAATGTATACACAGACACACTTTTTAGTTGCAAAAACAAAACAAAGCAAAAAACACCCTCAAAAACCGTAACCTTTTACTTCTAACCCTCTTCAGAAAAATTCCATTTTATCTTAGCTTTTTCTGTTGCCTTAGAATTATTGTTTGTCCGTTTTGTTTTGTTTTGTTTTGTTTTGTTTTGTTTTGTTTTACTCTTCGTTTTTTCCTCCAAGATAGCCCCTGGTGGTCCTTGCCTCCTTGTGGCTATACCCAGTGTAGGCTCTTTCTGTATTGAATTGAGGCTGACCTTTGGGACTGATAGATTATTGTAGATGGTGTGTGACTTTTGAATTTAGTTCATAAAAAAGACCAAGAAGCTTTTGCCTTTTAAAAAAATCCTCACCTGAGGACATTTAATTTTCATTGCTTTTAGACAGAGGAAGGGAGAGAGGGAGAGAGAGAAACATCAGTGTGAGAGAAAAGCACCAACTGCATGCCTCCCATATGTGCCCAGACCTGGGATGAAGCTGCAAAACCAGGCATATGCCCTGACGGGGAACTGAACCCACGATCTTTAGGTTATGGGACGCCACTCCAAACAACTGAGCCATGCCGGCCAGAGTGAAGCTTCTGTTTTGGTCTTTTGAATCACTCCCTCTGAGGGAAGCTACCATGTTATGAGTACATCCCTGTGGAGAAGCTCATGTGGACTGGAGCCTCTTGCCAACAGCCAGTGAATGAATCACTTTAGAAGCCCATCCAACTCAGACAAGTCTTCCAGTGACTGTAGGCTCAGTGAGGTTTGACTGCAGCCTCCTAGAGGTCCTGTGCTGGCACTGCTTAGCCAAGCAGCTCCCAAATTCCAGACCCACAGAAAATCTGAGAAATAGAGAATGTTTATTATTTTAAGCCACTGATTTTTGGAGTAATTTGTTATGTAGGAATAGATAAGTAATCCAATATATTATCTTGGTTTTTAATTTCTTCATTGAGAGACCCGTGACTCACCAAGAACTTGCCTATATGGAAGAGGAAGATGAGTGAGGTCCTGTAGATTATTAACATTCTTCACAATGGTGGTGGTACCCTGGAATCTCTATTCCTTCTCATCATCTGCCCCAGGTTTTAATCCAATTTTCAATTCATAGCTTTGCGTTGTCCTGTCTGATGATAAAATATATCCCCAACAATGTGCAAGAGATTCCAGGTTTTTATACCCAGTGACCCATAATTTATCACGGGAAATGGTCAAAATTGGGGGGAATCAAATGTCCCTACAAACCAGGCAGATAAGTTAAATGTTTTGATGAAGGCGTGGACTATAATACTATAAAGTAACGAGGACTCTAGCCTAACTGAAGAGTACACACCCCATCTCAAGTGAATCATATTCCAAAAAACTTTCAGCACTCTATGTTCAATTAAATTCATTGTCTACAGAATTAAACCAGGGAAACTGTATGGTACTCTCCATTTTTATAGAGAAAGAGGGCTCTGCTAGGTGGGAAGTTTTCTAAATAAAGGAAGGAGATTCAGATGGTGGCCAGGCAAAAAGGACAAATGTTCGCTGCACTGCCTTCTGGCACAGCATGGCAGTAGCGGCCTAGACGCCGTGGAACACAGTCATGCTGGAGTTACTCGGCTGTTGTCAGAGCTCAGAGAGCCTGGTAGGAACAGACAGAGTCGCCGAATGGCTAGAACAGGCCTGAGGTTCCCATTGACCTCATTGACCGTGGAGAACCAGAGGAAAAATGAGTGTCTGCACTGAGTGCTGTCCAACCTTTTGGCATCTCTGGGCCCCATTGGAAGAAGAATTGTCTTGGGCCACACATTAAATACATTGTAACATGTAATCACAAAGAAAATTTCATAGTGTTTTAAGTAAATTTACAGTTTTGTGTTGGCCGCATTCACAGCCATCCTGGGCTGCATGTGGCCTGAGGGTTGCAGATTGGACGCCCCGATAGGAGATTAGATGGAGCCCGACCAACACCCACAGATCCTGAAGAGAGCATCTCTGAATGATGCCTGTGGAGGGGGGCTGTGCTTGAAGCCCTTTTCACTACCGCCATGAAAAAACGTCCCCACAAAGGCTGACTGCCAGGCATCTGCTCATTTTACAGCAGAACTGACATGCACCTGGATCTGGAGACTTTATTCAGCTCATCTAATCTGCATGGGATGTATATTCTACTTGAACATCCAAAGACACGTGTAAGTCCCCTTATCCTTTACCTCCAAAATAGAGTGGCATTCTTAACAGCCAGGGAGATGGTAGCAGTCATAGAATGGAAAAGATACCACCCACCAAGCACTCGTACTTGGATAAATCTGAACGAAACCAGTTTGAGATTTTATTTACTGTTTACCTCCTGCCATCCAGCCACCCCAAGGCCTTTCATATAGGATAGGAGGAGATTATGGCCTTTTTTTTTTTTTTTAAATAGTCTATTAATTTGCCTTAGTGAAGGGAGAGTAGGTGAATGTTACATGAGTAGAGTCTGTTCTCTGGGACAGGAAGGGCAGAATCCCCTCAATAAAATCAGAAATAAGTTTTCTAGGAAAAAGTAAAAAGGTTTTCGATAATAAGCTTGACATTCGTTGAGTGCCAGCTATGTGCGTACTGGGCAATATGTTACAAAGAGTGTTTCATTGGATCCCAAAATAACCCTAAAAATTTGTGTGAGGATTTCCACATTGTTGATGAGGCAAATGAGGCCCAGAGCAACTAAGTGCCCTGAATGGCCCACAAAGCTAGGAAGAGCACAAGCCTTGTTTTCTTTTGTTGTGCCGTACTGCTTCCTGTGACTGTATACATGGGTGCACGGAGCGGAAGCATCATGATGGGGTGGAGTTATCATTGACTTAGGACTGAATTAGCTTTGATGATCATGCACGTAAGAGACTCTGCCCATACTCTTTGCCCTGTGCTCTCCCCGTGGCCCTCTCCTTATGTATGGTCCCCCTGGATTCCCATTCTGTCCCTGTCCCCGGATCTCTGTCTCTGCCCTTCTCTGACACTCCTCAGCTCAGCGTTGGCATGAGTAACCATTGGTAATTTGGAGGGATCTCTAAGTTAGGTGTCTGTCAAGTGTCAAAAAGAATGTTGTTGCAGGTCCAAGAAGATAATGTAGGCTCATGGAGAAATGTCAGGTTTGAATTTCCAGCTTACTTTCTCATAGAAACACTATTACATGGGTAGCTCATTTCTGTTGCTAGAAATTAATTTTAAGTGATGGTTTTTAAAATGATATATTTCTTCTCTCTCTTTGGGAGTTTGTATCCGGGGTTAAAAACTGGAGAGACTTAATAAATAGGATTTCCAAATAATTTATCATCTAAACTGAGCACTTTTGGGAGTGGACTGGGGAGCTTTAATAACATCTAGGACTATGCCAGATAAACATGGATGTATAGCTACCCTACATCAGGGAATTTTAGGATAGAATACCTTTGAAAGCTGGAGACTACTTGAGCATATTTTATAATTTGATGACAAGTTGTTTTAGGTAGTGTCTTAATAATTTTAAAGAAAATATATGCATATCTCTGGGGCAAACTCCTAAACAGTGAAAGGAAGAATAATTTTTTGGCTTGCTCCTTATTAATAGTCTTAGTGCTTTCAAATTGCCAGTAAGTTTCTCGTCGTCTTCTCACATTTGGATTCTGTCTTTCATACGTAACATGGGCACACTATCCAAATATAAACATCTTTAATGAAGCAGTAAGATACTGAGGCGAAACAATGTCCAAGGTGTGAATTATTGCACCATCCGTAACTCATACTGAAGTGTGACTTTTTGTGATTGCAAAATGGCTTTTTGCCAAGTTGTATAACAAAAACCCTGGTAATTACAGCTCTAAATAATTTGTATTATCTTTAAATGTCTATTTTTAAAGAATTTATTTACTTTTAGAGAGGGGAAGAGAGGGAGAAAGAGAGGGCGAGAAACATCAATGTGTGAGAGAGACATCCATTGGTTGCCTCTCATATGCCCCCAACAGGGGACCTGGCCCACAACCCAGGTGTGTGCCCTGACTTGGAATCGAACCTGCAACCTTTAGGTTCACAGGCCAGTGCTCAGTCCACTGAACCATACCAACCAGGGCTAAATGTCTATTTTTAAGTTGTTAGAAACTGTAAAATTAAAAACCCAAATAGTAAAACCTCATCTTCAAATTCTTAAGTTTATTTAAATAACTCATGTTTATGCTAGATACCCTCAAAGATATTTGTTTCTTAGTGATTTTAATATTATTAATGAATAATGGATTGGGGTTAGATAACTAAAACATATCTTTACTGAAAAACTTGTGATAAATCGATATACATCAAGAATAAGTCTATCCACTGGAAAATGGTCTGTCAGACTTTTTGAATGTAAGAAGTTTGGATTTATATTTTCCTGTTTTTATCATAGTTAAACTGATTCCTTTGACATGAATTATATGCACTTACAGGTTTGAAATACCTAAGAGATATATATATCCTATAACAACCTAAAGACTGTTAATAAGTGATCATGGTTTATTACATTATATCTTATGCCACTTTTTAAAAAAATTTGTTGATTTTCTGTTATAAAAGTGACTTAAAAGAATGAGTTGATATCTCAGGCCCTGTGGCAAAGTCAGTAGTGGGGACAGGGGTGTCTTTTTCAGCCCCCTTCAGATCTCCTTCTATAAATATCTAGTTTACCTCCCCATCCTTCATTATGCAACTGACCAGAGTCATCCTAGTTCACTTGGAAATAGCATCTTTTTTAAAAAGAACTTTAAATTTTATTTTTCAATTACAGTTTACAAAATAATATTGAATGGAAATAATCTATCTTTAAGAATAAAAAACAGTTCTATGAAAAGGACATAATAATTGCTGGCTCCGCTCCATAAATCTCTGTATTTCCCTGAAGGTAGTGATAATCAATGATTCTCAGCTTCAGCTGGGAGAATTGAGGAAGAAATATTTCACATTGATTTGTCTCATCCAGGATCTAAGCTGTGATGGGCGTTAGTGAATTCTGAAGAATGGGTGATACATCTGCTGGAAATATTCAGCATTTGGGATAGTCCTGTCTTCCTGTCACATAGCTTATCCAGTATTGCTTTTTTTTGCTCTGTACCAGCTGCACTTTCAGAGAGAGAGAGAAAAAAACCCAAAAAACAAAAAACCCCTCAGACTCACCAGGAATACTCGCCATATGAAGACCTCTTACTATGCCTCCAGGATACTGGCTTTCTGAACTCACCAAATCTTGTGTGTTTTTTAAAGCTTCATCTTAAACCAACCCTAGGAAAGATTCATTTCATAGAATCTGAAAGAGATCTTAGAAATCAACAAGCTCAGTGGTATTTTATTTTCTTCTTCAGAACCCTAATTTTCCTCCCAGGTGTCTCAGAAGCAATGGGGGTTGGGTGCATAAGCGGGTAAGGTAGGTCCCTTGCTTCACTCCCAGCACCCTCACTCTTACCTGTTTTATACACTGGGCTCTGTGTAAAATTATCTTGACTATGTCAGCCAAAATATGAAAGCTTTTGATCTATTTGAAGTGATTAGCCCCAAGTCTTCTAGCCAGCTAATGGCAAGGTGTAGTCTAGAATATGTCTTGTGACCCTGTGGGACTCCTGGCTTGCTATATTGATGCTGCGCCTTGTGAAGAGAGAACCAAGGGCACACACTGCCAACCAACACACAGACAGGCAAGAACGGACCACTTATAACGGAGAAATGAGCCTTTTTAGAGACGGCTCAACCTCCCTGATTCGGGAATATAAATTAAAACAATGGTTTGCTTCCTCTGTCTCCCTTCCTTCCTTTCTTCCTTCCTTCCACTTTTGCCTATCGTTTTGGAAAAGGTAATACTCAGTGCCTAAGCAGAACAGAGTGAGATTGGCATTCTCACTGTATGTTTGGGGGTATAACTTTTGGAGGCCATACTTATATAGAGAACTTGAAAAATATTAAGATACATTCACCCTATTAGTCGGCAAATTCTGGTACAGCCTAGCAGACGTTTACAAGCCACTGACCAGTCTGTGTGTGCATTATGAATGGGGGAATACCCATGCTTTGCAGGGATTCAGTGTCATTCCCTCATAGAACCCAAAACCCCACTTCTAGAAATTGATGCTAAGAAAGTAATCTGAGATATTTTAAAATAAATATTCATAGAAATATTCTTTGAAGCATTTTTTTTAATAATGAAAAATACTCTATCCTAAAGACACAGCAGCTAAACACTTAAACTGTTAATGTCTATAAAGAATATTAAAATTAGGTCTACAAATAATGTTTTTGAGAAGTATTTTGAGAAATAATTTTAATATACAGTTAATAGAACTTAATATAAAATATAGATCTGAATGCTTTCAAAATGTGAATAGGTACAGAGAAAAGACTAGAGAGAAATATCCCGAGATGCTATGATTATCTCTGGGCAGTGAGATTATGAGTGATTATTAATTTCTTCCTTGATTTTTAAAATATTTTTGCAATTTTCCACATTATTTATGTGTTACTTTTATAAGAGGGGAAGAAATGAGGTTGTTTTTTTTTCTCTTCCTGACAAGTCCACTGAAAGTGCTACCAAAATCTTGGTTCTGAGTTGTTTTCTGATATAACCCAGGAATACGGAAAGGACCAGAGCCGGCCTTTCATTGCGCTGTTTTCGGTCTGTGAACAGAAGAGATTTTCACATGTCATTTGTCATTCAGCACACTCTCAGTTCTGTGCTGGCAGCAATTGCTCCCTGCGTCTTTCAAGTTAGCATCAAAGAACTCTGAATTTATATTTGCAAGGGTATAATGGCAGTGTTGGGGCCCAATTAGAATTCATCAATGTGAAGACACTTTTCTTTTAGCTCACAAAAAAGAGAATCCCAGGGTTTCACTCCTGTCTGCATTGTTTCCTATCTATGAGACTTTGACCAAATTTGGAAACTCACTGAACCTCAGTTTTTTCACCTGCCAGATGAGAATGATGATACCTCCTTCATGGTGTTATTAAAACAAGAAAAGCCAGGTATCATGCCTAGCATAGTGCATGATGTTGAGGCAACAGAGATCGTCAGTACTTGTTTGTTGCCTTGTTTCACTCCTCTGTACCTTCTCCCTTTATCAGGGAAGCTCTTTAAGGGGGGAAGCACTTGGGCTTTGAAAATTTGCTTAGTATCCAGTACAATGGGTGTTTGGGTAGATACAATTCTAAGAATGGGAAAATGGGTGGATCTTTCTGGCAACTCCAAGAGAGCAACAAATGGCAGTACCTGTTTTTCATGGGCTGTGGAGTGCCATGGTTAAGAACTTTGTGTGTCGATATGTGTGTCTCAGAGGATATATAAAAATCACTCATTTGTCTTCCGTAGCTGGAGGTCAGCTTTTTCTTGTGTAGTCATGACTAGTGGAAGGCACCCAGCACAAGATAAGTTCCAGAACTGTGGAGGAGACATTTCTTTCCAGTCTCCTTAGTCTGGAGACTTAGTCTGCCCCCATCCACTTAGTGTCCTAAGTCTATCTCCTTTGCCCTTTTGGAATATTACTGTCAAATCCTGACC